>CM029016.1:228440535-228559369 GCA_016801055.1 Panax notoginseng
TATATAACACAAGGTGTAGAGTATATAACATTACCACAACTATAGAGCTTTCCCTGACCAATGCTCGTACAACTAACTCAAAAACTTTACTGCCAATGAGCTACTTTCAAGAACTCTTCCCGAGCTTGGGGTTAAATGTGAATCCAAATTTGCTCTTACTGATTCCAGATTGGAATTCAGAGCACTTGAATAGCCTAAAAGAACTTGAAACAAGTACGGGAAAAAATGTAGAACATTGAAATTTATAATTAATGAGCAATACTTATTAGGGCTTTAACATAACCCACTTGGGGGGGGGGGGGGGAATAAAAACCCAGAACCTTCGTCTTGTGACATTGCCCTCCATGTTTTCTATGGGAAAGCGATTAATCTAAGATCTTATGCTCTGATCCAAAAAGAGAATCACAGCGTAACATGGATATAAATAATTATGAAACATGAAGGGAGCGAAACAAAAGAAAGAAACAACTACAGCATCTCTTTCAATACACAGAATAAGCTATTCAAAATCGGGGGGATCCATCTTCTGAGGCTAGCAATCCAAGTATTCCTGGTTCGTCTAAAGAATTTAATTTCTTTCTACGATCCCCGACAGGAGCAGCAATCGGCAAATGCTGAAATAATATCACAACTAACAAGGCAAACAGATTTCGCTCATAAGAAATAAGGTACTCCCGATCTGGGACCTCGCATCTGGTTGTTTTCCTCTGTTTCAGTGAAAAATTTCACCTCTCTCTCCTGATGGAATTAAAAGACAGAGGGAAAGGAGAAAAGGGTATCAATGAGACAAGTATATATTGATACATAGATGTATAACAACATAGAAGCTAGTTTGAAACATAGAAGCGATCTACACAGTTAAGAATGTCGAAAATACTGATATCAAGTGACGTGAATTATACACTTCTAAATCAATCTGCACATCAATAATATCACATGCGTAGATTTTTATGGGAAAACAAAATTTGAGGCTCGAAGCTCTCACAGGGAGCTTATATGAAAATTATAATACAGCTTTGGCACCTCAAGAGCCTAGATTGTATAATTGATTATCCTATTGGTCGACAGAAACTGTAAAGAAGAGCTACATTTAGTCACCCTTATAATTGCAATCGATTTTTAATGAACAGAAAAGAACTCTAGTATTACAAAAGTTTAAATATCTACATAATACAAAGTTTTTCTTTTTCCAGCATATTCAAAAGCATCATACAAAGAAAAGCTTCCACTTAGAAACAAGGGAAAAGAACACGGAGAAAAAACAAACCAATATATTTTAATCTCAAAGCTGGACTGTGAAATTCAGTAATGCAGATATAAATACACCCTCGTCAATAAAAACAATCAGAAATCTTTTTGACTAGTCTAGCATGACAGAACACATAATCATTGTGTACAATCTTGCATGATGGACTACTACATTTGGACTAGTAATGGTGTTATACCATCCCTACTGATGTAAATGACCAAGTATAGCATAAAATTTGAAAGTCATACCATATTCTCATTGAAGCTCAGTATTGAAGCTACATTTCCACATCGGTAACAATAATTTGGCGCAGACCACACCTGTATATGCCAAAGAGTAATAATACAAATTATAAAAAATATTTAAATGATTATGGTGCGAGAGTTGATTTCCTAATCTTTGAAAGATAGAATAGACAACTCACAGTTACAAGTCCTTTATCTTGAAACATGTACTTCAGACCTTCTTGCACAAGTTGGTGGGCTCGGCAAACCAGATCAAGTTTGTTAATGTGGTTGAACTACAGAATAACAAGAAAGAAAAATAAGGTAAATATCAGTTGTTGGCAAGAAATGCGAAGCAAGATATAAGAATTAGTCCTACTTACCTCAGAAGTAACCCTGGATCCAAACAGCCAGCCAGCGCCACGAGGACTCACAGCCCACGTTTCAATATCTTCAGGGTCACTCCACATCAGGTCGCAGAAGGGACCTTCGTGTGGAATTTCACAATTTCTCTCAATAACTCTAATCTGCCAAATGAAACAAAAGGAAGAAATCTAATTTCTTAGAGTTCACATCAACAATTAAGCTAAAAGATAAAAACAGATTACGCTAAGAATAGTGGAGTATACTACAATAAAAAAATAAAAATATCAAAGAGTATCACATCTTCTAGAGAAATAAAGGTTTATTACAAAGCAAGCTAAAAGAAAAGGCAGCAAATTAGTATAAGTTCCCAGTAGCCCTTCATAAAGTCGGGTTCCTTTTTTTCTTTTGCTATTTTAACCCTTCTATGAAGATGAACTTTAAGGTTCCATATACACAACAATCAAACAGGTAAATTATAACCATGAAAATTACTTGCTAAATTCTTTAAAGGTGAAAAGTGCAGACAGTTTTGAATTATTGGAAGTTGGCCCAATTCCGCAATAATTTCAATTCTAGATAGTAGTAGAAACATACAGCAACATACTGTCTAAATCTTTCCAAACCCACAAGGGACCTTGACACTTGTTCCAAGATATAGAGCCAGTTAGCATAACAAAACAAACCTGGTCTACAGATCTAATGTCAGGAGAAAGGCCACCATGGACACATAGCACCTGCAATTCCAAAGAGGCAATATTTCAATAAAACATATAAAGACGCAAGCAGATAAACAGCATGAGAGAGAGAGAGATCAAGAATGTATACTGTTCCATCTATAATTGCTGAGAGAGTTAGATAGTCGAAAACATCTGTGCAATACCGCCAAGCATTAGCATTTCCATACTTTCTTTGGCATTCATCATAGAATCCATAGACCTAGAAAATATAGTAAAAATATAAGATTAAAGAGTTCACGGATCAGTAACTCAGACATGAAGGGTGCTCACTTTGTGCATCACAGGCATGTATTTTATAATCATAAGAAAGAGGTAAATGCACTAAGAACCTCATATGACCTCAAGGGACTCGTAAATAAAAAAAGAAATGCATATAAGGAGGAAGTCAAACCAACACAACTCAAATGACAACATACCACCAGCCTTGAGACCTGGCAGGTGGTTTTCCTAAAAGCTAAGAACAGTGACTATATAACACCAAGCAGCACCCACGCAACAAAGCATTAAGCACCAAGCCAGTCTGAGAGTTTAGCTATATAGCACAGCAAAGCAATATTCATTAAGGTAGTTGGGCGCACATAGCAAATAATAATAACAATGATGCTGACCGACAATCTCGCTTATATATGGTTGCAATTCTTTTAGCAAGGTGAGACGCAAGCCTAATCTAAGCAAGGTCCTTGTTGTATAGAAAAAGTAAATTCTCACTTCCATCAAAGACCTCATAAATATGGATCCTAGTGCCAGCAGCTGAAGTAAGACCCAAGGGGAGTCTTTTACTGAACACATGTTTTTAAGCCCTCAATATATTTAAACATGACATTTTTTACCATATTTTAAATATTACTCCTTCCGTTCTTAAAAGAATGAGCAAGTACATTTTTCACACGTTAAGAAAAGGTAAAGTAGAAGAAAGAGAATAAAAAAGTTCTAAATTTATCCTTAGTGGCCCCACCAAATTACATAAAGTCATAAGTACTTAAAATTTTTTATACTAATGGACCCCACTAAATGACATACTTACCCTTCACTTTATGTACTTATCCTTTTAGGGACAAAATAAATTGTACCTTTAGTCTATCCTTTTGAGGACGGAGGGAGTAATAATGATACATTATTTGTTTTTACCAGATCTTATAATTTAGGCCAAAAACACAAAAAGAAGTGGCCACATAAAATTGGAAGAAGAGAGTAGTTAATAGGTGGACAAAGGAAAGGAAAATATCTTGAATATCCATGGAAGCATAAACACCCAGATAAGAAGTTACAAATAGAAAAAACTCCATTTCCAATGGCTAGTCTGGGTGGAGAATGAGATAATCAACTATATTTATGTATAATACATTATTTTATTTCAGCCATATCTTATAAATTATAATCTAGGCAGAAGACACACAAAAAGAAGTGAGTAGTGACCACATAAAATTGGAAAAAGGAGTATTTAATAGGTAGACCAAAGAAAACAAAATATCTGGATCCATCGAAGCATAAACACCTAGATAAGAAGTTATAGACAGTAAAAACTCAATTTCCAAAGATAATCACAGGAATGCAACAAGGACCTCATTACAACAGACCAGCAGCTATTGCCAATAAAAGACAAATTTCACTCTGACTATAGATTATGCTAATCATGAATACGTCACATTCGGAATAGTAAACATACATAATCAACTTTAAGCCATAGATATATACCTGAATCACACAATCCGGTACTAATGTAGTAATAATTACACTAAATTCTCATCGAAGGCATATTTCCTTATATAAAAGGATATACAACATTAATTACCTGCGTTAATTGCCTACTTTCATGATTTCCACGTAGAAGAGTAATGTTGGCAGGGTATCTGGTAGCAAATGCAAACCCAATAAGACATACATCAATAGATAAAATAGCAACATCAGTTCTCAAGAAAGCATCTCGAACAATAAACTCAAGAAAAGATCCAAACAGATACCAAAATCTAAATTCGTCCAACCAAAAGCCTGTTCGGCTCTATAAGATCAAAAGTTTTAAAGACAATATAAAAAAGAACAAAAAAAGATATAAGATTATACATTAAAGGCAGTTATGTGTGTGTATGAATCCATGCTCACCATTAGGGCTTCATAAACCAACTGGGCTTGACTAAACCAGCCCAATCCACAAGTTTTTGGGCAGTTTTTCCATTTAATTAGGTATGATCGGTCCAATAAATTGTCAAGCCGATATTAGTCTGTCAACCGCGGTTTGGGAGTTAAAAATGGTAGGTACACCGTCCGAACCTTGGTTAAATTAAAAAAAGAATATATATATATATATATATATATATATATATATATATATATATAACAATTATATTTATATATAGAAGCCAATATACCCTAGCCTCACAGCTCTCGGCTCCCTATCTCATTCCTCTTTCGCCCATCTCCCACGATCTCAGTCCCTAATCCCTCTGCCACTATTCTTCCGTGCCATTTCTGGTAAGTCATTTTTCTTCCTCACTCAGTTATTTTCAGTCTCTCTTCAATCCTAAAACTTAATTTTCCTAACCCTAAATTCTTTTTCCATTCATGACTCTTATTTTCTTAGATTCTTTGTATCCCCATTCTCCAGGCTCCAGAATAGTGGCATCCTCTTGGTTTCTTCTAATTCAGGTTAGGTTTATTTATTTTTTATTTATTTTAATTCACGATTTCTTCTTGTTTTTCTTATTTTTCTGAATTTGGTATGCGCTTGTGGAGCTTATTTACTTATTTCCCACACATGAATTGAGTTTATTCATCTGGTTTTAATGGCTTTGATTGATGATTTAAATTATATATATATATATATATATTATTTTTATTATTTTCTGCTCCATGGATTTATAAAGCTCAGTAAATGTTAAAAGCACCTTTATTTGTATTTGTAGCAATTTTTTAATCATATTCATTTAATCTGTGAGGTAAATTTCCCACCTAATTTTCAATTAACCTCATTTTTCTAGATTTTTATTAGGCACTGGACTGCTGTTGGTGGCTTACTTTAAATTTAAAGTTGTTATGAAAGAACGTTATGGAGTTTTTAATGACTCGTGTTTTGACTTCAAGAATTTGTGCTGATTCCCCTTGTCGAATTACTGGTTTTTGTCAGAGTTTTAGATAAATTTCTTCTAAAGTGCTTTATTTTACTATGTTTATTAGGATGTTTAAACCAACCAACCCAACCCTTGTTGTTGAATGGTTTGGTTTGATTTGGGCTGAAGAGATTTATTGGTTTTGTTTGGTTCCATGTTCTCCCACAAACTAATCTCATTGAGTTGGGCTCCAAAATCTCTTATAAAAACCCGAACCGACCGATAAACAGCCCTATCTACCATAGTGAGCCATAGTGGTTTTCTTTTGAAACAACAACATAGTGACGATTGGTCTGGACTCTTGTAAAGTTAAGGTTACTTTGCTTCAAATAAAACCTATGTTACAAAGATGGATTATCCGGTTGGGCACGATCTTTGACGAGTACGACACGGGTACTCCTCAATTTTGTCAAATTTTTACACTAAAATGAAGTATCCCGTCCTCGTATCCTTGTCGGAGTGTCGGACACGGGTACTTTAGGACAAAGTAAAAAGTCCGTGTAACATAGAATAAAACAATATTTAGGGAAATGACTAATGGTGTTTCCGGTAAATGATTTACCAATTTGAAAGAGGTCATTTTCCGGAATACTAGTTTAAATGGGTAGTCATACAAAGGTAAATGTGAATCGACCAATAAAGTTATTTCTGCCAACCAGTATTTCATTGCCTACAAAACATATGAAATTGCAGAAAACATCCTTGAAACAAATGGAGCCTAAGTTTTGATGAAAATACCATGTATATAACAGGCTTGCAACTTAGTTCCAATATATTGAATTAAAGAATTTGAACTTGAATTTGGTAAACACTAATTTCAGTTTAGTATTACAGCACAGGCTCCTCAACTCAAGTTCTAGTTTTTTATGCTTATGGTTTCTATGTTAGAGAGAATTAATCATAGTTAAGTCACTAGAAAGTGAAACAGATCAGAAAAAGAATACTAAAAGGGCTTACTAGTAAATTATTTATGCTATTATTTATGACTAAATTGAATGTAATTAAGTTAGGAAACTATTAGAATCTAGGAATTTTGATTAGGCAATAATATAGTAGGTAGTAATTATGATTTATTTCCTTGTTGAACTAGGTTTTCTAAGTATAATATAATTAGGGTATTTTACATCCTATATAAAGTGACGTAATCCCCCAATGTTGAATCAGAGGTGAATATTAGTTTGAGATTGATGCTTTATTTTATTGTGGCAGTCAGACATAATTCTTCTTTCCCTTTCCACCTCTTTATTCTTTTTATTCCTTCCTTGACCCCTTATACAACATGTCCTGCATCAGAAAATATATCAGCAGCAATCATAACCTCAAGTAGTGAACATATGTATATTGTCACGGGCAACAATACACAAAAAGGATGTTCAGTTGGAGTTTATTAATAGACCTCAAGTCAAAAAAATAACTGATATGGTAGTAGCACTCGACACATTTTAAAATCTTGGCCGTTACTTTCTACCTTGTCTCTTAGCTCCATAAGTTCTGAAAACTATTGTTATGCTCTTGACAGTTGCAAAAACCTTTACTCCCAAGATAATCATGGATGAGCATTACGCAATCACAGGACACTAAAAGTCTATTAATGAAGTATAACAAATATATCCATATATACCTTGCTTTAAGAAGTAAAAGAATTGTGAAAACTTCTAGACTGTTGTATCCACGGTCAACAAAATCTCCCTGCCAAGACACAGGAAGTGCTACAAATCAACCACAGAGCATAAGGGGCAAGTTTTAAGAAAATAAAGGTCTGGCTGCCTTTAATATAAGATTTACCATAAAAATGTAATTTGTGTCTGGTACATGACCTCCAGTTTGGAAGAGTTTCATTAAGTCATGGAATTGACCGTGGATGTCACCACAAACTGTAACTGGACTATTCACAGGCTGCACATTTGACTCCTCAATCAAGATGTCCTTCACCTGGAAATAGATGTTCAAAAAACATGACTTTAATAATAAAGAAACAGTTTTCTTTTAATAGATAAATACTTGTTAATAAGCAAGATACCCATAACATAACCTAAAACAAATAAAACTACTCCCTCCGTCCCGGTTTAATAGAGAGCGTGAGGGGGGGAGGGATTGTCCGTTTTGGCACAGATTTTAAGACGTTGCAAGAAACTTTCATACATAATAATTTTACATATATTTAAATATATATATATATATATAGTTATATATATATATATAAAATATATAACAGAGAGAGTATAAATATATATATATATATATATATATATATATATATATATATATAGTTATATTGTATAAGTAGGTTTTTGGAACATCTTAAAATTTGCGCCGAAAAAACCAAAAAAAAAAATGCTTATAATCTGGGAAAGAGGTAGTAAAAGATATGTTGCTCATAAAATAACCTAACAAAAAAATGATGCTCAAAGGTTATAGACTTAGGGGGCGTTTGATAAAAACTGAATCTGAATGAAAAAAGCTGTTTGATAATTGACATGTCTGAAACATCTGAATGACAAAATTTTATTATTTTACCTCTCTGAAAAAATTTAAAATTGTTGCAAATTTATTTAATATTACTTAATATAATAATTAATAATTTTTATTTAATTTTTTAATTTTTTTAATTTTTTTTTACTTCATTCAGCTATTCAGCTCAAAAAATCTGACTTAGCCATTCAGCTCGTTCATCTTACCGATTCAGCCATTCAGATCAAAACAAACGCACTTACCAATTCAGCCATTCAGATTCAGCTCCATTCAGCTCTAAACAAGCACCCTCTTAGAGGTGTTTGATAAAAACTGAATGAATTTATATCTGAATTTGAATTTGAATGAAAAAAATTGTTTGATAATTGACATGTCTGAAACATCTGAATAATAGATTTTATAATTTTACCCCTCTAAAAAAATTCAAAATTGTTATAAATGTATTTAATATTACTTAATATAAAAGTTAATATTGTGTAAAAAAAAAAAACTTCATTCAGCCTTCATTCAATCAAAAAAATGACACTAAGCCATTCAGCCCAAATTGTCTGAATGACCCTTCAGACGTTTTTTTTTCCAAAACAAACGCACTTGATGGCTGACCGATTCAGCTACTTAGCCATTCAGTCATAAACAAACCAATGTTCTAAAAGACGCTAGGCGGTAGGCGGTAGGCGGTAGGCGGGAGGCCAAGGGGGTCTAGCGCCTAGGAGGCCTAGGCGAAATTTTTTATTTTAAGCCAATTTTAAAATTTTATCTTACATTTATCCAAACAAAACAATAATATAAAGCAAAATAATTTATAATAAATAAAATAAAGGCAATTGCTTAAAGTTCAAACACATCCATATTGCTAATGTCAAAGTTCAAACACAAACATACAATTGTTCAAAGTTCAAACATATTTTTAACGTATTAATTTTATTCATAAACAAGATTGCTATTAAATAATAAAATTTAAAATTTCAAGAATTTAATTCAATATTAAACTTAAGAAACTAAACATAAATTTAAAAATTATATTGAATTAAACTAAATATTACAAATGTATCATCATTTATATAATTTGAAGTTGGTACAAGTTCAAAAAATTACAAGCATAATAAAATTATCCATTTTGACTTGATATTGCTCACTTCTTGTTGTGATTTGATATGCTAAAATCTGTATTATGAATATAGTAAATCATTAAAAAAAATATATTAAGATCTGGTTTGAATAATTATTAAAATAAAAAAACCTCTCCGCCTAGACCCCGTCTAATTTCCTAGAAGGATTTTTTTGCCGCCTTGGGCCTAGGTGAGACGCTAGGGAGGCCTGGCGCCTAGGCAAGGCACCAAGGGGGACCTAGCACCTAGGCGGGACACCAAGGAGGAGCCTAGCCCCTTATGCGGGGCGCCAAGGGGGGGCCTAGCCCCTAAGTGGAGCGCCAAGGGGGGCCTAGCTCCTAGGCGGGATCTAGACGAGAATTTCTAGAACACTGAAACAAACAGCCACTGAAGGAGTAGTTCAATGTAATAAATACTTCATGTGACGACAAGGATCATACAAATAAATTCCAGTAACAAACAAAATATCTTGAACGGTACAATCTAGAAGTTTGTACTCTCAAATGCTTATTCCCCCATATATTCCAAATTGCTAGTTAGCATGATTGCATTACCATGCTTGAAAATGATTATTCCCCCATTAGTAGTTATAGCTAGCTAATCAAATCAAGTGAATCAATCAATTCAATCCAATTCAGAAATGACAGGGATTATACATACTGAACCCCGAAGAGCAATAATTCTTTACCGTGTTGATCATAAACCCTTTCTGAATACGAACAAGGAAGTCAATACTTAATCTCCCAAGTGTCTGGAAACTAATAGGTAAAAATATTGTACATTCTGTACCAAGTCAAAAGTTCAATTATTTGGGACAACCATTTCTAAAATCAATAGCAAACTTTGAAAGCCCATCATCACTACTGCTTACGTCAATTCTCATTTCAAGTATTGGTCAAAATGCCAATGCAACATCAAATTCAAAAGAACAGTATATAAAAACAAGTAAAATTAAAAATTAGGGTTTTTCTGCCACCATGAAAATACTCCGTTCAGACCAAAGCATACAACTATACATCAAAAACCCTAATTGAAAAAAAGTAACAAAACCCTAATTGAAAGTAATAAAACCCTAATGCTGGAAAAATTCAATCACGTAAATACATCACACCAGTAAAAAATTACATACGTATTCGCATAATAGCTGAAGCTCATCCTCTGATAAGTGCTGCCCTTCTTTAACCTTTGAAATCCACAGATCCAAATCCATCGCCCCTCACTTTCTCTTTTGTGTGCGTATATATATATATACACGTGTATATATATATATGTATGTTTTTGCAAGAAGAGTAGATTCAAATCAAGTGTTATAAATGGAGGCGATTGGCTACTCTCAGAATTTCTCCCTCTATATACTCCCGAAAATGGAACCCAATGACTGACTGACTGACGGACGGACAGACGGTCGGACGGACACACAGCTGAGATTCAAGAATTTTGTTTTGAAACCCCTCCCAATAAAAATTTTGGAAATTTATTTTTTAAAGACTAGTTGACGCTTCTGCCCCCAACTTGATATTTTTGAAATGATATTTTTAAATATTTAAAAAAAAAATATTAATTTAAGGTTAATCTAAGTTAATGCATTTAATAAAAACTTCCTTTTCAATTTATATATAAACAAATAAGATAATGCACAAATTTTTTTAGTAGTTCATGACATAAATGTCCTCGATCATTTACTAAGAGTAAATTCACATATATATGAATATTTAATTTAGCAATATCGTGAGTTTTTTGTTGACATTATAAAATTTTTGAAATTGAATAGATTATTCAATTATATATTTTTGAATTTACCATAAATTAATTTTTTAAATTTTAAATCTCGTATTTATTTATTTATTTATATAATAATTAAGGGATATAATTTAATATTTGGCTTATAAATAAAAATATTCAAGTCTTGTTTGATAACGTCGGTCATTGCAGTGTCTGCATGAAGGCTTGTGGTGGGGGTCAACAGCCAAAAATAAAATAAAATTATTGCCATAAAAACGTATAAAACCTCTAACTTTACTAGTATTATTAAACAAAATTTATACAATTTCAATCAATATTGAATACCTTAGTATTTATTTTATTAAAAAAAATGTAAAGCGTTAATATTAGAAACACGTGCTTGTCACGAATCATAAGATTTTGAGACTAGAAAATAAATAAAAAGCAGAAGCATTTCGCGATATCTTTGGTTAATAGCAGAACACCAGAAAAGCAGCAAGATGATTGTGTCTTTGGTTTCAATTTCTCCTCCATTCTATGCACCTGTGAGCATTATATCTCTCTTTCAATCCATTTTTTATATATTTTTATTTCCCAATTCTTTCTATTTAATTTAAGAGTTATTTCAACAGTGGAAATCGAAAGCTATTGTACTTGAAAAATCAGTATCACCTGTAAAGAGAGGAAGCTTTGGGGTTAAAGCATTTTTCTTCAACCCTCCAGATGAACCCATTCTCAAAGAAGCTCTTAAGGTAATTCCATTTGCTACATCCCTATATTTTGTACTATGTTTATTCAGTAATTTCTGTATTTGGGTGCTGGAAAAATAAATTGATAGAATACTTTTTAGGGAATTTCTATAAAAAAATTGTAGCATATAGAGAAGATTTAGAAGAAACCCTATCTGGGTTTGTTAATTTATTATGTCTATAAAGTAGAGCTAGCATCTGGGTTCTGACCAATTTAACAAGGGGAGGATTGAGAGTTGATTGTGGTGTTAGTTATCAGAGTACTTTTTACTTTTCAATTGTTGTAGTACCTTTCTTGAAGTTGCCTCCCTAAGTCTTCTGCCTAGGAACTTATGGAGACCTTTTCAAGCTTCGAATTTAATCATTGTTCTATGAATCAAATCTCTTTTTCCTTTCGTTCCATCTTCATGCTCCTATCCAAAGATTAATAGGAGAAGCTCCTCGGGAAAAGTGTCGTCGGAGAGCTAGGGTGGCTGAACCCTTGGGGGGCAAACCCTAGGTTCATGCCTCCTTCGATTTTCTTCGTTCTTTCTTACTTATTTTGCTCATTTCTCACCCTTTCGTCACGATTCTCGGCCCTTTGTCTCCATGTATTTTTCGCCTCTTTTCTTGGCTTTAATCACCTTGAGTTGTCGTTTTGCTAATCCAATGTTCGCATCAAGAAGGGATCATTCATTGGCATCATTTGGAGAGGTTGAATCCCAAGGAGTGAACCCTAGGGGGGATGGACCCGAGGAGGGAAATCCCTAGGTAGCCATTCTTTCTTGTCCGGTTTCGTTGATCTAGTTTTCGTTTCGTTTGATAACTCAAATCAAATCAAGAAGGCATCATCAATTGAACTAAATTAAGGAGGTGCACCCCTAGGGGACCGAACCCTAAGAGGGCACTTCGTGGTCGGATTGTCTTCTTTTGCTTAGTTTCTTCATTTCACCTTGTTTAGAAGATATGATATAGATTTACCATAATTATAGTTTTCATAATCAGTATGTATACATTACTGTAATTTAGGAATTACCATAACTATAATTAGGATACCTGTGTATAAATATCAATCTATGTAATAGAAAGAGATAACTTCAATGAAATAAAACTATTTTTAGTTTTATCATGGTATCAAAGTTATGCTCCATTAAAAGAGTTATCCTGCTACTGCTTAATTAACACAGTAGTGCACGGAACTTACATTTTTCTTCATAAATCTAGCAAAACCAGTTGGTGTTGAGAAATGGAAACCATATTAAGGCCCTACACTGCCAGGCGACCACCACGAGGAAACATTCTCCGGCACCCACTCACCCACGTGCCGCTAGGAGTGAGCCAAAAATGGATAAAATCGAATTACCGAACCGAACCCAATTTTTTTAACTGAATTATTTCGATTTTTCGGTTTTTTTTCATATTTTCGGTTATATCCGATTTAATTCTTGTTATTCGGTTTTGGTTTTAAAAAACAGGTTATTCGGATACCCGAATAATTGAACTTTAATAGTTAAAAAATAATAATTTTATAATTGTGACTCATCACACTCAGAGTACTCTACAGTCTACTCTCTCGTACTCATCATCTCCCACTAGTGGATGACAAATCTCTCATTATGATCTCAAATCTCATATCTTAAATCTCTCTCTACTCTCTATTCACAAAATCTCTTCGTCAAAAGTTACAAAATCTCTTCGTCAGATGGCTTCAACCGAGGGTTTGGTGCCTATCACGAGCACCACGTCCACCAAATTTCTTAGGCTCGCACCCCCTCGGATCGGCGACGTGCAGAGTCCGGTCATACCTAACAAGGATGTCCTTGATCTCCTTCTTCTGTTGCTCATACTTTTGGTAGGATGTCGGATGGCGTAGATCCGAGAGGTGTGACCTCCACCCTTGACAGGGATCCTCATGTCGACGCCGGCGAAACGGTGGCGACCGAGGAGGATCGGCTCAAAGGCTTTGTAGCGGAGGATTTCCAAATGGACGAGCTCGGTCGACACACAGTTGATCTTGATCAATCCACGGCCATGCTTGCAGTGAGTCATGGCAACGACGGTCTTCTTACGGCCAAAGCATTGGACGGAATCGGTTGGGGTTGTAGCCATGGTTGGTTTTGCTCCAGTGAAATCTTCAGAACCCTAAACCTAAAGAATGTTTCGGAGGCGATTAATAGTGTGAGATTGTGGAGGTTTCGTCAGATGGCTTCTTATTACGACAAATATCCATTTTCTCCTCTCCGATGATGTCTCTCATCTTTCGAATAAGCTTCACTCCATAGCCTGTGATTTTCACAACGATTCCCCTCTTTATAAAGGTTTACTTTTTAGATTGATTTGATCTCTGTAACTACGTAATCTTTGAAGTTTTAATAAAGGTTTATGAAGGTTTACTTTTTAGATTGATTTGAGCTTCACTCCATATTTCCCTCTTTACGCAACTCTATAAAAGAAACACAATCTAGAACATTTCGGTTATTAACCGAATAGTAAATTCGGTAATTCGGTTATCTCCTAATTCGGTTAATAGTTCAGATATCAAAATTGAGTTAATTTCGGTTTTCGCTTATAACCAAATAAGCTATTCGGTTCGGTTATAACCGAATACTCAGTCCTACGTGCCGCCACAAGCCACCTCACGCGCTTGTCGCCGACGCCACGCGCCTCCTTCTGCCGGCACGTGAGCCTTTTTTCGGCGAGTTTTTTTCGACAATTTTTCCCAGGGTGCTCGATTCTGTCCTCTCTTGCCATCTACAGTGGTCTTGGGAACATTGATTCAGGTTTCTTCAACTTTAGGTGTCTTCTTCCCATCTGGATTTTTTTTGTGTGAACTGAGTTAGTTTTTTGTTTGAAAAAAATTGTTCTGTTCTTGGTAATTCATTGCTATTAGGATTTGAGCCTTTAAAGCATCTCTGTTGCTATTTCCGAGATACTCTTGTTGCTCTTTTTCCCTTATCATGGCATAATCAAGTTTCATATAGAGTGGTGGTACTACTGAAATAAATAAAGGGCAGTTGGTTAGAAATCATCATCTTAACTCTGCCTTGGTTCTTAGTCCATTTAAGTTAGATGGTAACAATTATCTAGCTTGGTCTCAAGCGTGCCATATGTCAATCGAAGCTAACCAGATGCAGCATTTCATCAATGGTACAACAACCATGCCTACACAAGCAGGTGTGGCTCAGGAAGAATAGAAATCTGATAACTCCATGGTGAAAACGTGGATTTTTAACTCAATGGAACCCAGTATGCGGAATAGTTACATGTTCTTAGACACTGCATATGAACTTTGGGAGGCTATCTCTCAAACTTTCTTTGTTTCTGGTGATATGTCTAAGGCATATGATATCCGTAAACGAATCCGTGAATTGGGTCAAGGGGAGAAGTCTATGACACAGTATTTTGCAGAAATTAATGCACTTTGGCAGGAGCTTGATCATTATCGGGTTTTTTCTTCCAAATGTCTAGAAGATGTTATTACTTATCAAAAGTTTGTGAGTGAAGATAGAGTTGTGGATTTCTTGGCTGGTTTGAATATAAAATTTGATTAAGTTCGAGCACAGTTGATTGATCAGACCTTTTTCATCACTGCGTGAGACTCATGCTCGAGTCCAACAAGAGGAAAGTAGGCGTCGGGTGATGGTTCTAAATCTTGTTGACCGATAAGCCATGGTTGATTCGTATCCTTAAGTTTGGCTCCACTATTCAGTCTCCTGTTGAGAAGGAATCCCGTGAGTGTGATTATTGTGGGGGAAAGAACCATACCAGGGATCGTTGTTTCAAGCTTCATAGACGTCCTAAAGGGCGAGGGGGCCGGTTTGGTAATGATCGTGAACGTGGATCTCAAGCCTATGTGACTACAATAACACCTCCTGTTGATACATCCATTGCTTCCGACACTACTACTGCACTCACTCCTGAGGAAATCTCAGTTTTTTGAAAATTTTATTCCACATCTACTTCTTCTCATTATGCCCAGTCAGGTATACAGTCTTGTGCTTTTAATGTTTTATCAACTTGCTCTAGTTGGATCATTGACACAGGTGCCTCCGAGCATATGACCGGGTCCTCCACCCTCTTTACTTCATATACGTCTTGTTCTGAAAAAGACAAGGTTCGAGTAGCTGATGACTCCCTTTCTTCCATCTCTGGGAGTGGTTCTGTAGTTTGTACTCCCTCATTGATATTATCCTCTGTTCTTCATTTTCCTTCATTTACTGCAAATTTATTATTTGTTCAATGTGTTTCTGAATCCTTACACTGTTCAGTAATTTTTTTCCCAACTCATTGTGTTTTTCAGGACTTGGTGACGGGGAGAAGTTTGGTAGTGATAGTGCAATTGGTGGTCTTTATTATTTGGATGTTTCCTTCTCTTAACATGTTCTCTACTCAGGCTCTTCACTATACTTCTGACACTAGCCTGACTTCTCTCCATCAATGGCATCGACGCTCGAGACATCCCTCTTTTTCTATATTAGTTTTTATTTTCCTTTTTAGTTAAACAATGTAATAAAACTCAGTTTTTGTGTGAACCATGTGAATTGGGGAAACACAAACGTTCTATTTATTCTACTATTAACAGTCGACATTCTGAATCTTTTGCTATTATACATACTGATGTGTGGGGACCCTCTCGGGTTGTTTCCCGTTCTGGTTATAGATGGTTTGTTAGCTTTATTGATTGTCATTCTCGTGTCACTTGGATTTATCTTCTTCGTTCCAAAAATGAGGTGTTTGGTTGTTTTCAGGAATTTCATAAAATGATTCAAACCCAATTTGAAGCTAAAGTCAAAATTCTCCATAGTGATAATGGTCGTAAATATAGTAATAATCATGCTTTTGCATTTTATCTTTCTCAGCATGGCATCATTCTTCAAACCTCTTGTGTCAAAACTCCAGAACAAAATGAAGTTACGGAAAAGAAAAATCGACACTTACTAAAGATCGCCCGCACTCTTATGTTCACCATGAACACCCCTAAATTTCTATGGGCAGATGCAGTTTTGACTGCTGCATTTCTTATAAACCGCCTTCCTTCTCGAGTTCTTGGAAATAAAAGTCCCATATCTTTTCTCTAACACACGACCGGTCCTTCTCCTTCGCCTCGAGTTTTTGATTGTGTGTGCTATATTCATGATAAATTTTCCACTCGGGGAAAATTAGATCCCAAGGCTCATAGGTGTGTTTTCATTGGTTATTCTCTAACCCAAAAATGTTATAATTGTTATCATTCTCTTTCTAACAAAGTATTTGTTACTCGGGATGTAACTTTTTGAGAATGGGAATCTTTTTATTCTTTTTATTCTTCTTCACTTTCTCGTCAGAAGGAGGATGTGATTGACGAAGAGAAGCTTCCTCCTGAGGCTAGTATTACTAGTTCCACTATACCATCTTTTTCTATTCCTGTTGTTGTTTCTAATACTTCTACACGGGGAGTTACAGTTACAAAAGCCATGTGCTAGACAGAATGAGCTTGAACCTGAGCTTGAGTTGAGGACTTATGTTTGAAGAGGCAAGAATAAGGTCATCATTTCTGCACCACTACACCAATAAATTATCTGCATCTCTAATTTCGTAGCCTATAATAAATTATTTGCATCTTACCACTTTTGTTTCTTCCTTGTCTTCAATATTTGTTCCTCAGGTGTGGAGAGAAACAATTAGTGATGAGAATTGGAAACAGGCTATGATTGAGGAGATGAATGCCCTAAAGAAGAATGATACATGGGAACTAGTTACTCTTCCCTATGGAAAAAAGTCAGTTGGTTGTAAATGGGTATATACAGTCAAACAGAAGCCAGATGGGATAGTTGAGAGACTTAAATCCAGGCTAGTTGCAAAAGGATATACTCAAATCAATGGAATTGATTAACAGGAGACATTTGCTCCTGTAACGAAGATGAACTCTGTTCGTACCATAATCTCATGTGCAGCAAATTTCGGTCGGGATATTCAACAATTAGATGTGAAAAATGCATTCCTTCATGGTGACTTAGAGGAGGAAGTATACGTGGAAATACCATCTGGTTTTGCTTCATCTGTCACCAAGGATAAAGTTTGTAAACTACAAAAGGCTTTATATGGCCTAAAAAAAACTCTCAGAGCCTGGTTTGGTAGATTCTACAAAGCAATGATAAGATTTGGGTACAAGCAGAGTCTAGCAGATCATACTCTATTTGTCAGACAGATAAAAGGTAAGACTACCATTCTTATTGTTTATGTTGATGACATTGTGGTGACTGGGGATAATAGAGAAGATATAATTAATCTCAAAACAAGTCTGGCCAAAGAGTTTGAGATCAAAGATCTTGGTCCTTTGAAATATTTTCTTAGTATTGAAGTTGCAAGATCCCCTAGTGGAATTTTTCTATCTCAAAGGAAGTATGTTTTTGATCTTTTAACAAAAACTAGCATGTTGGGATGTAAGCCTGCTGATTCTCCTATTGCAGTTAATCATCATCTAATAGGTGGCATAGGACCTACGGTTGATAGAGAAAGATATCAACGTTTGGTGAGACGATTGATATATCTTTTTTATACTAGACCTGATATATCTTATGATGTGGGAATAGTAAGTCAGTATATACATGATCCTAGATATTGTCACATGGAAACTGTTTATAGAATTCTGAGGTATCTCAAGTCTGCTCCTGGAAAAGGTTTATTGTTCGCACCACATGGTTATATGAGAGTTGAAGCTTTTTCCGACTCAGATTGGGCTGGCTCTAGAGAGATTGAATTGCCGTTCTACATCAGGTTGCTGTTCATTTTTTTGAGGTAATCTTGTTACTTGGCGTAATAAGAAACAGTATGTGGTAGCAAGATCTAGTGTTGAAGCTGAATATCGAGCTATTGTCTTGGGTATATGTGAACTAATGTGGCTTCAAACCTTACTAGAAGATTTGGGTGTTACAACTAAAAGGCCTATGCAGTTATTTTGTGATAATAATGCAGCCATTAGTATTGCAAACGACCCGGTACAACATGATAGAACGAAGCACATTGAGATTGATAAACACTTTATCAAAGAAAAATTAACTAGTGGTTTTATTTGCTTACCTTTTGTCAAAACATAAAATCAGCTTGCTGATATTTTGACTAAGGGTCTTAGTAGTAAGATGTTTCATCCACTATGTTTCCAGTTGGGTATGCAAAACATCTATACACCAATTTGAGGGGAAGTGTTAGAAGATATGATATAGATTTACCATAATTATAACTTCCATAATCAGTATTTACACATTACTGTAATTTAGGAATTACCATAACTATAATTAGGATATTTGTGTATATATATTAATCTATGTAATAGAAAGAGAAAACTTCAATGAAATAAAACTATTCTCAATTTTATCACACCTTTGTTTCGCTTGGTAATTCGGATCAAGTCAAAAAAACATATTCGATTAGACTAAATCAGGAGATTGAACCCCTAGGTGGTGAACCCTAAGGGGTCTTCTAACAATTTGTTATCTTTTTATCGATCTTGTCTAAATTTTGTTCGAAAATCTTTCAATAAACCAATCAGACTAAGAAAGCATCATTGGTTGGCTAGAAAGAAAATTGAACCCCTAGGGGGCCAAACCCTATGGGGTCCTCTCACACTAGTCCGTGTTTTTGACTTTTGCGTTCTAAATTGTCTTGTTCGGGCAATTTGATTCAATTGGGTCATTAGAGTCCACTCATTGAACACGCCTCTTTTTGTTATACGCGCCCCTCTTTCATATTTAAGGGCTCACAGTTACTAACTACACTTTTATCTTCGGAGAATAATGTAAAATGTTGGAATAATTATTAATCTCTTGGTTTGATCCTCATCAATTCCTCTAACCAATAATTCATTTTCTAATGGATCTCTAGCTTTAGTACCAAATCCAATGGGCTATGGTTGCAGAATGTCAATGAAGATACACTTCTTCTTGTTTCACTGGGAAGTATTGTCTAAATGGAAATTGATAATTGTGGGAAATATTAAATTTGGCTTTTTCTATCAACATTGAACTAGAAATCCAAATTCTTGATTTTGTTTATAACATTTCATAAGAGGTCAAATTGATCATGGACAGCCCTCCCTGGATTGCTGGAGCATGCGTTCTGCAGAACAGATACAAATGCAAAACTTTTGGAAAAGGTAAAAATATGAGATGACCTCTTCATGTCAAGGTATTGTCAAATTCAGATGAGGATACACATTAAACAAAGCTACAACCTGAACAATAAAAACAACTTATCTGCGAAAATCTTAGAAGTTAGTGCCAACAGATATAAAAAAAATTAAATGACACCTGTAAAATAAACTATTCACTCTTTTTTCTTTTTTTTTAAAATTCCAAATATGTGTTCACATTATTGATGAGGTTAACGACCAGCTCATTATTCAATGGTCATATGCAGTTTGCTGTCTTATTTCTACATGTACTCACCCCCGGGGGGTTAACCCTCCCTCCCTCCCTCCCTCCCTCCCTCCCTCCCTCCCTCCTTCTACGTTTATGTTTACGGTTAGCTGCTTTTAATATCCTTCATAGCTTTACATCAAGGTTATCCTGTCATACAAAATTTCATTTTCCTTGTCGATTTGGGGATTGAAATCAAATTTGTAGTTTATGTTAAAATCTTGTTAGTTAGGAAGAGGAAATTTTAACGTCAGACTGAATGTCGTTGGGATATTAACTTCTTTTTCAACCTACGTTATTTTATATTTTTTTCAGGTTGGCTTGCCACCACTTAAAGTTTTTTACCTCATATGAAATGTTTAATTTTATTTTTTATTATTATTATTATTATTATTATTATTATTATTATTATTATTATTATTATTATTATTATTATTATTATTATCTGACTAAAGAGTATTTGAACTTTGATATTTTGTTGGCCCCAACTTATAGACATGGTTTTCCTTTTGATATTAGTATGTTTTTACTGATGCCTAAACAATTTCAGTTTCATTTGCGGTGTTAGCTGATTAAGATTCAAACCGTCATTCTACTTGAATTGCTTTTCTCACCTACTGTAAGTAGAGGATAGAGGTACTTGAGGCCTATGATCATATAGTCACAAACCTTTATAATCAATAGATTCCACTTCACAAATTTTTGCATTTTTGGAGCCTTATTAAGGTTTTGTGATCCTACCGGCACAAGTGAAGCTGACCTACATGAATTATCTGATGCTATAGTTGTTTCCTGTTCGTTCCATACGTTTTATTCATTAACGAGTTATTAGCTATTTTGGTAAAAATGTACATCTCACGGATCCATTCTTATAAATTAAAATTTGAAACATTTTAAGAATCATATTAGTGTCCAAATATATATATATTTCAGGAGCCTGTTGCTTTCTTGGGAGGGGTGTTTGCAGGCCTTCTGAGGCTTGATTTGAATGAAGATCCACTTAAGGAATGGGTCACTAGGACTGTTGAAGCATCTGGACTTACGAAGGAAGAAATTGACGCTGAAGCTGCTGTAGAACAAGAAGTTCCACAACAGATAGAGATAGAATGATATGCTTCATTTGCCTGTTTTAGTACACCATTCATAAGTTATTTACATGTGGAAGGGAATGTATTTGAACATGTTTGTTACATGCACGTAAGATATATATGCAATGCCCAGCACCATTTACCTTGGTGCTCCAGTTTTTCTATATATATGCATGATTCTAAGTTGGTGTTTGGTATTTGAAGTTGGAACTCTTTAATAAGTAGCTTTCTAGGTGCTCCGTAACGACACCAAGTACTTGTTTCTCCTTGTTACCGTAAAATTTTCTCCATGAGGCAGCCAACGATGACAATGTTTGTAGCAAATTTCAGGCATTTATGAGTCACTTGTTGCGAGTTCCACCTTTGCTTTTGCTCCAAACATTGTCAGCATTGGAGCTAGATACCATCTTCAGGGCAAGACAGTTTGAAAAGGAAATATTTCCTCCAGTTGGCAGCGAAGGCAAAGCCACATTTGGGCCAAAGGGACTTGTCCCTGTTGGCTTTTGAAAAAGAAAACCGAGTGCTTGAAGCATTCTAAGTTAGCGGTGGGCGGCGGGCGGCGGGCGGGGTGTTCTGGAAAGGGCGTGCCGAACCAAACTAGGCACATTGTCAGGCCTGTTTAACCTCTCCCCTTAGAACTTCGGGGAACTGCTGTCTCATAAATACCAACAGTGTACTCCATTTATTTACTTGGCCATTTTCTGTGGTCTGAGGAAACAGTCTATTTGTGTATCTGGGAGGTCTTGTTCAAACTATGTCGACCAAAGCATCCAGATGATGAAGTCCTAAAATTATATAGAACCAAGCATTACAACATTGTGTAGTCATTTCTGTATTCTAAGCATATGACAATAAAAACAGTTGGGGTTAATAGATTCTATTCAAAATTTTCCTATCCCAAGTGATAATGTTAAATTGTTAATATCTTTTACAGAAATCGTGTTCCAAATTAAAAACAAAACCTGGACACCTTGTCTATATCAATATCACTACAGCATATAAAAATTAAAAAAAAAAGACGAAACATTCATCCCAATGTAACATTTGATGCTCTCATATACATAGATTCAAATCCTGATGCGGAAATACTCTTGATCAAAGTGATGTAATCGTACATAACCATCTTCACCTCCACTTGAGAAACTATAACCCAAACAGTCGCAGAGTAAAAAGAAAAACAAAGTTTAAGTCAAATTTATTGAAAAACAGTCTAATCCAAAGTAGGTGAGTTGAATTGTTCCCTTGTGTGTGTATCCCACTATATAAATAGTCAATAGAGCATGCCACTTGGGAAAAAAACAACAAAATTATTCTAGTTGTACATTTCATTTTCATAGAGCATATTTGAAACTGAAACCAAAAGTCATCTAAAGTTTAAATTTTACAAGCTTAAAAAAAATCTTTCTTTGACAAATAATCATACATAGTTTAATAGCTGCAAAAATAAATGTTATTATTATGGCTATTGCCCTTAACTGCATTTGATAAATAAGTTGAGAAAGTTCGTGAAGAAAAAGCCCTAAAATTCAACTTTATTTAGAATTTAATTCAAAAGAAAAATATAAACAAATACTCCCTCTATCCCTAAATAACTGACCTTTTGGAGGTTTTCACACTCATTTATTACTCCAATTTTGTCATTAAGATTGATATGTATTACCACAATTACCCTTGCATTAATTAAGAAAAGATGTACTGTATATAGTTGTCTAGATAAATGAAATACTCCATATAGTTGAGGGCAATAGAGGAAAAATTGTAATTAATGCTTCCTAGAAATTTGATTGAAAAATTTTGAACGTCAATTATTTAGGGACGGAGGGAGTACAAGTATATTAAAAAGTCGGCCTATACCTTTTCCCATCAGGGTTGAATGCCAATGCATTTATTGGTCCAAAGTGTCCTTTCACACCTCCGATCTCTTCTTCAAGAATCTGTAGCAACAAAAAGATGTTCAGAACTCAATATGGAGGCTAACGCTTCCATGTTTGTCAAAACATTAAAATCTTCTCCTTTACCTTGTCATAAAATTTGGCCTCAAACTTCCCAGCACGATGATCAGTTGTTGTAACAGCTGATGCATCCTGACCACCTCCAAGCACCACCTGTAAAGCAGTAATCAACAAATTCAGCAAAAAGCCAAAGCACATAAACATTACAGAAATGTTCTTTAATGAAAGTCTCATATAACACTAATCCAATAAGATGCTCCTTAATGCAGGCATGCACTTGCATATCGGCAAGCAAATTGAGTATATTGGCACCTACTTGGAATCATTTTATCATTAAAAATCAAAATATTTCATAAACCTTTTTTTTGGTCGAGACGTCTATATATCTTTGTGTTAAGCATACAGATCTAGATTATCTCATGTAATAGAAAATCATTGTAAATAAATAATTCATAAACTTATCTTTCAGCATCCATATCCTCCTAGGGCTTTCAAAAGGAAAGAGTCCGAAAATATGTTCTCATTTCAGAAAGAAAGAAATGTGGGCACTTTTGAACAATTGAACTTCAAACTTCCACGAAGTCAACAGCAAATGGAAATACAAGTGCTTTAAAAGAAAACAGAAAAATGAAGGATAACACTTCTACTCTAGTAAACATTTGCAGCAGAAATTCTGTCTGCCAGTTTGAAAAGAACAAAACACCCATACTTTAAGTTCAGATAAATTAGGCAAAAAGAAAGTAGTAAGAAAACAATGTCAAACAGTATGTTAAATCTGAAGACGACTCATTAGCTGTAGCAGCTCAGAGATAAAAATTTAATTGCCATATTGCCATTATTTTTGTAAGGATTAGTGTTTAACTTAATACGATTACCCAACTTGTCTCCACTGACGATAAATATGCAACTCAATAAGTTTAACGCACATACCTCGGAGTCCCAGATACGAATTACAGCATCTTCACCAGCACTTATTATTGTTCTGTTTAAAGGTCCCCAAACAGCTCTATTGATTCTTCCTTGAGGGCCCTTGAGTGTGAGCACAGAATCACCAATTTCTGCAAAATGAAGCCAAGGAAAACAAGAAATCTTCAGAAAATAATAATATAAACTGCAAGCAGACATTCCACCACGGAAAGCAAGGTATTTAGTCTCACTGCTCAGCTGTTCCATATGACATGAAAGTTCTGAGTTACAGTTTGTAAGAGTTGCCATTTTTTATTTGGTAAACCATTTATTCAGTTCAAACAAATCCAGGCGAAATCTTTGGTACAAAATTCTCAAAAATCCTTATGTTATTACTCATTAAACTTTTGCTTTAAAATGCTTCATATCCCTCAAAATGCCATAATAGAAAGATTTTGCCCAACGTGTTTCTACTATGCTACTATAGAATGGAGATATTCCTTGTTTACTGTTAATTTCTCTTCAGCATGTACTACAGTACCAAATAATCCCTCGGTTCCTAAAAGATTATCGTTTTAGAAGAAAAAATTTATTCCAAAAAGTTTGTTATTATCCCTACCTTCTCTCATTGTCCCAATAAATTTCCCATAAAGGGGTAGTGATAGAATTTCAAACAAATTTTACTTTGTAAATAATACATGTATAAAAACCTTAAACGACAATATTTTAGATACGGAGTTAGTAACAAATAAACCTCAACTTTGTTCAATATTATATCAAGTTGACGGTAACACCTTTCAATACTAATTTCATTGAGAGCCATCATCTATTTGTCAGGGGGGAAAAGTAAGACAAACCTATGAAAATGAGTGCCAACTGTCATCAATGTTACAGTGTTTAATTCAGGAAACAATACTGAAAGCATAAGGAATACAAAATTAGTAATTTTAGTATTTGTTCAAGCAAATTATTTAGAAAGCATAACATTCCTACAACACTAAATCATTGAAAATCCAAACTGGTTATAAATGTAAGGTCTGTTCATTCACAAACATTCATTTTTTTAACTCTAGAATTAAGATAAAATACTCCCTCCGTCCCAAATTATCTGTTGTTCTAGAGTTCTACACAGATACCAATATGTATGCTAAAAATACTAAAATGTCCTTTGTACTGACTTTTTTATTTTTCACCAAAATCCCACAAAACAATTGGTCAGAATATGAAAAGGAAGAGAAACAATGATTAATTGAAGAGAGAGAGAAAGCAGCGGATTAATTGAAGAGAGAGAGAGAAACAATGATTAATTAAAGAGAGAGAGAAATCAACGGATTAATTGAAGAGAGAGAGAGAAACAATGATTAATTGAAGAGAGAGAGAGAGAGGCGCGAATGTGGATGTTTAAAAAAGAGGAGAGGCATGAATGAGAGTAATAATTATCAATAATTAGGGTAAATGGGCAAATTTGGAAAACAAAGAGAAAAAATGTATTGAAATCTTAAAAAAACAGATATTATGGGATAAATTTTTTTTTTGCTAAAATAGCAGATAATTCGGGACAGAGGGAGTAATAAACTTTGGTTTTTGTTTTTATTTTTATTTTTATTTTTATTTTAAATGCTCTATATTTGGAAGACTGGACAAATCATTTTTTTAAATCTAAAATTAAAATAAAATAAAAAGGTTCTGTTTGCTTTCAAATTGTTCATATGATCTACATTAGGAAGTCTGAACAAATCATTTACTTAAATCTAAAATTAAAATAAAACAAAAGGGTTCTGTTTCTTTTCCAATTATTCATATATTTGGAAGACTGGACCCAAAAAAACAGAGTCCGCAGAGAGAATGAAAATGAAAAGCAAAGAAAAATAAGAACTTTTGAGACATCCATTATAATTGATTTTCACATATTACTTGATTTTAGACTTTGTAAAATTACAGTAACTGCAGTAGAGCCCAACACCTTAAACAAAGAAAATGCATTGTTGTAAACAAAATTGAAAAGCAAGTTTAAAAAAAGTCATTTGCTTACGGTCAGTAGGATCCCTGGCAATGTGTTTACATGAATAGCAGAAGGCGATCCCATAAACGGATCCGTTGTAATCATACAAACTTATCCCTGTTAACTGTAATATATAGTATTATTTAATAATAAAATTTATGCAGAACATAAACAAATTATAAACTGAGTAACAAATAAATCCGAGTCCTTTGAATTCACAAAGTCTCCTTAAAGCAAATTTATTCCTTCACTGGTGCTAAGGATTAATTGAATAATTCATTTCCAAGATAAAACGGATTTCCAGTTCTTAATTAGAAGCACTTCAAAATTAAGAACACTTCGAACCAATATTTATGTTATGTACTGAACCGAGAATAATACTAATGATGCATGCATGAAGTAAACTTAAAACAGATTAAAATAAATCTTACTGCACAATGTTTGTTGCAGAGAACGGGAAACGGGAATTTATTGCTGCAACAAGAATTGCAACGGAAAAAGAACAGGAACGGGAGAAAATTAATTGCTGCAACAGGAGCTGCAACGGAAAAAGAACAGGAACGGGAGGGAAAAATACATTCTGTTTTGTGCGCCCATATAGAGTAATTTATAGAATGAGTAGGCAGTTTATTACCGTTAGGACGCGTCAAAACTACGTAGTATTGATAATAACTTAAAACAAAATCTGATAATTTATTAAACAAATTTTGTCGAAAAAGTTATATATCATGACCCACCCACCCACCCGCCCGAACCCGACCCGGTTGACCGGACGACGGTGTGCGCGTGTGGGTTTAAACCAAGCCTTGGCTAGGTCCTCTCCCTTCTACAAAAGTGGGGTGCCCCTTGGGGCCCTTCCCATTAAGCAAACATCCCATATATAAAGACTTTATTTTTTCCTCTAATGTCCTATGTGGGACTTTGCAATTTTCACCATTTCAAGTAATGACTTTGGAGTCAATTTTCTCATTCAATTCTTAATGAATTTGAATACATAAATATACCACGTTATACTCCTCGTTGAGGAGAACGCATTTGTGCAAAAATCTGACATTTTCGGAATGTGAGTCCCTCATTAAATTGAGCCTCAAAATGCTCTAATATTTAATGTTTCAAACCCATATCCAACAATCCCCCACATGAATGTAAAATTGGCTTTATTTCATGAAAGAAAAAAAAATATGTTATGAATATGAAGACACTAGTTCGAGTACATGAGAAAAGATATTTCATCAGGTTAAGTAGCCTAGTGGCTTTGAACTTGCCCTAGTAAAATCTATCGGATTTACTTAGCTAATCAGTAGACTTAATGTATTTGAACTGTCAGCTTTTCGTGTAAACCAAGACAATAGAATTCACAAAATATCTCTTCAGACATAATTGGTTCTCACGTTTGTGTTCATTTTGGCCTTGAAATACCTCTTGGTTCCGTGAGTATATTAGAGAATTTAGCCTTCAAAATTCTCACAGAAGTGGCCCCCTTCTTACTCACGTAGGTGACTTCTATCAAGAGTATCCTGCAATACCCCACTTGAACATATTTCAAGATATAAAAATCATTAAAAGCGTAACTTATCCTGATTCTCGCGGCAGATGTGCACTGTCTCATAATAGGAATGGTTAGAAGTAAATCTCTCCTTAGTGCTTTATTGAGTACTACATAGTTCGGTTTGCCCATTGATCCTAGATCTTGGAATTTTCAGTCAGCTCGGTTGGGTTGCCACTATGACGACTCTTTTTTAAACAGTAGGCTTTAAACCCATTCATTTCGATGATTTTTCCACTTGCTCTCTTGTTAAACCTTTCGTAAGCGGATCCGCAATATTATCTTTTGACTTCACATAATCAATTGAGATAATTCCATTTGAGAGCAATTATCTAACAGTATTATGTCTTCGTCTTATATGGCATGACTTACCGTTATATAAATGACTATGTGCTCTTCCAATTGCTGATTGGCTATCACAGTGTATACATATAGCTGGCACAGGTTTTGACTAATTTGGAATATCCTCTAAGAAATTACTAAGTCACTCTGCTTCTTCTCCAGCTTTGTCTAACGCAATGAATTCTGATTTCATTGTAGACCTTGCAATACACGTTTGTTTTGAAGATTTCCAAGATACCGCTGCACCTCCAAGGGAAAAGACATATCTACTTGTGGATTTCGAGTCTTTATTATCAGATATCCAATTAGCATCACTATATCCTTCCAATACTATTGGATATCTTGTATAGTGCAATCCATATTTTTGAGTATGTTTTAAATATCCCAAAACTCTCAAAATTACTTTCCAGTGATCTTTACATGGATTACTCGTATATCGACTTAGGTTACTTATCGAATAAGCTATATCTGGTCTAGTACAGTTCATGACATACATTAAACTGCCTATAATACGAGAATATTCTAGTTGAGATATGCTATCACCTTCATTTTTAGCTAGATGAAGATTTATATCAACTGGAGTCTTATTTAGAATTATATTATACTTGTTAAATTTTTCAAGTATTTTTTTAATGTAATGAGTTTGAGATAATATAATTCCATCAGATATTCTAGAAATGTTGATTCCTATTATTATATCAGCAATTCCCAAGTCTTTCATGTCAAATCTATTTGACAACATACATTTGGTAGAGTTGATAACTTCATTGTTGCTACCCATGATTAACATATCATCCACATGAAGACAAACAATGACATATTCCTTTTGAGTAATTTTGACATAAACACATTTGTCACACTCATTGATTTTAAATCCATTTGATAACATAACATTATCAAATTTCTTATGCCATTGTTTTGGTGCTTGTTTTAATCCATACAAGGATTTAACAAGTTTGCATACTTTCCTCTTTTGTCCAGGTGCTATGAAACCTTCAGGTTGTTTCATATATATTTCTTCATCTAATTCACCATTTAAAAATACAGTCTTTACATCCATTTGATGTATTTCAAGTCTATTTAAAGATGCTATTGCTATTAGCATTCGAATAGATGTAATTCTTGTAACAGGTGAATAAGTGTCGAAATAATCTAATCCTTCCTTTTGTCTATAGCCTTTAACAACAAGCCTTGCTTTGCATTTATCAATTGAACCATCAGCTTTCATCTTCTTTTTGAAGATCCATTTATACCCTAAGGGTTTAGAACCAGGTGGAAGATCCACCAATTCTCATATATGATTTTGCATAATGGACTCAATTTCACTATTAATAACTTCTTTCCAATGAGAAGCATCTGGAGAGGATATTACTTTCTTGTACATTTGAGGATCGTTTTCTAACAAAAATGTTAGAAAATCAGGACCAAAAGACTTTGAAGTCCTTGCTCTTTTGCTACGTCTAGGTTCATCCAATACAGACTCTTTGTCTATATTTTCAGGATTATTACTAGTAGCATCCAAAGGTCTTTTGTTTGAATTTGTATCATTATTCATATTATATGGAAACATATTTTCAAAGAATGATGCATCTCTTGATTCAATAAAAGTATTAACATGAATATCAGAAATTTCAGATTTATGAACAAGAAAGCGATAAGCACTGCTGTTATTTGCATAACCAATGAATACACAGTCAATTATTTTTGGTCATATCTTAACCTTTTTAGGTTTAGGAACCGTCACTTTTGCTAGACACCCCCACACTCTTAAGTATTTATAGCAAGGTCTATGACCTTTCCATAATTCATAAGGAGTTTTGTGAGTTTTCTTATGAGGCATTTTGTTAAGAATATAATTTGCAGAAAGCAAAGCTTCCTCCCACAAATTCTGAGGTGCTCCAGAACTGTTTAACATAGCATTTAACATTTTTTTCAATGTTCGGTTCTTGCATTCAGCAATACCATTAGATTGAGGTGAATAAGGAGCGGTAGTTTGGTGAATAATACCATAAGTAGATCATATCTCTTCAAATGGTGATTCATATTCACCACCTCTATCGGTTCTTATTGCTTTAATCTTTTTGCCAAGTTGATTTTCAACTTCATTTTTATAAAGTTGAAACATTTCTACAGCCTCATCTTTGCTTCTTAGAAAATATACATAAGAATATCTTGTGCAATCATTAATAATGGTTATGAAATATTTTTTTCCACCTCTTGTTTGCACAAACTTTAAGTCACATATATCTGTGTGAATTAAATCTAGAGGTTCAGTTTTTCTTTCAACAGAATAAAAGGGTAATCTTGTCATTTTTGATTCCACACAAATTTTACATTTATGTTTTAGATTAATATCAAATTTAGGCAAGAACTCTAAATTAATTAATCTACGCAAAGCATTATAATTAACATGTCCTAATCTAGCATGCCATATATTTGAAGATTCTAACAAGTAAGCAGAAGAATTAATTTTATTATTATCAATAGCCTTTGATACAACAGTCATAACATTCATCTTAAAGAGCCCATCATTCATGTAGCCCTTTCCTACAAACATATCATTTTTAGTAAGTACAAATTTATCAGACACAAACACCAACTTGAAGCCATTCTTGCTTAGTAGTGACCCAGAAACTAGATTTTTGCGGATATCTGGCACATGAAGCACTTCATTCAAAGTCAGTTCTTTGCCAGATGTCATTTTGAGTGCAATTTTTCCACGTCCTTCAACCTTTGAAATTAAGGAGTTTCCCATGAATAGTTGATCATCATTTTCTACTGGTTTGTAAGTAGAAAACATCCATTTGTTAGAACAAATGTGCCGAGTAGCCCCAGTGTCCACGTACCATTCTTTGGGATTTCCTACCAAGTTATATTCAGATACAACTGCACAAAGATTAATGTTTGAAACATTTTCAGAAAGCTTTTCCAGTTCTGTCATATTTGCTTGAGCCTTTTGTTATTTCTTGAATTTCTTCGGCTTTCGACATTCATTTGATTTATGTCCTGGAATGTCACAGTCGAAGCATTTGCCTTTGAATTTCTTCTTGGCCTTGAAGGTATCTTTGCCTTCACGCTTCCTTTTGTTGTTGTTTGGCCTTTGTTCTACCACATTTGCCTTTGCTTCAATGAAATTCTTCCCACTTTTCTTCTCAGATCCTCGATTGTCTTCTTCAATCCTAAGTCGCACAATCAGTTCTTCAAGATTCATCTCTTTACGTTTATGCTTCAGATAATTCTTGAAGTCTTTCCATGATGGTGGAAGTTTCTCAATCATTGCTGTAACTTGGAATGAGTCACTTAATGACATTCCTTCAGAATGAATGTCATGTAGAATTACTTGTAATTCTTGAACCTGAGTGATAACTGCTTTAGTATCTACCATTTTATAGTCAAGAAATCTACCAACTATGAATTTTTTCATGCCAGTATCTTCAGTTTTATATTTCTTGTCTAAAGATTCCTAAAGTTCTTTTGCAGTTTAAATTATACAATATACATTATATAATGTATTATCTAAACCATTCATCACATAGTTTCTACAAAGGAAATCTACATGTTTCCATGCGTCAACAGCAGCCACCTTTTCCTTGTTAGTTTCTCCTTCAACAAGAGTAGGACAGTCCTCTTGCAGAAACCTTGCCAAGTTCAGGGTTGTGAGATAAAAAAGCATCTTTTGTTGCCAACGTTTGAAATCAGTTCCATTAAACTTTTCAGGCTTTTCTCCATGAGACAGACTCACGGCAAGGATAATGCTATTAGATGCCATTTCTGTTATACAAACATAAACTAATTTAAGATATAGAGAAAACAAAAAAAAAATTATAAATAAACAGAATTTAAATTTCTGTTTAATAAAATGATGTGTTTAATGTCCAATGCAATTATACTGATTGACTATAATAGTATTCTGTAATTATTCTGTATTATATTTAAGACTTATAACCGTATTAAAAAAAATAAATTAAATAACAGTAACTTAAGAATACTGATACAATATTTGACTTAGTATGTTATTATATAATATACCTAAGTCTTAATAAACATACTATATACAAAATTCTGTAACTTATTAAGCATGAATACACAATGTAAATTTTGATGACAATAAATGCATGAATAATTGTTACGTTGTTTTGTAATATAGATAATACTGATAACAGAGTACACATCAATTTAACTACCATTAATACACACCATCGACCAATTTTTGGTTTGGATAGCATTTCTTAATTTTAATTCCAAGGTAGTAGTCTCAAATCATCAAAATATTAGTCTCTCCTTCCCACAAAAAGAGTCCCATTTGTCACTTTCTTTTCTATTAACAGTCTCAAGTTTAAGATCATAATTTCTTTATCAGGCCACTTCTACTTAGCTAAAAATTCATTATTTATTTTAGGTGTAGACAGAAGAAAAAAACATTCTTAATATTTAAGTAATATGTCAAAACATAAATCAGTATATACAAGATACTATGATGATCTCAAGTTCAAGGATCACTTGCACTACTATCACTTTAGGAATTCCTATTGATAGACAAATAAAACTCCATTAGGTATTTCTTTAGCGAGTCACGTTCAGTGAACTTATTTTTCTAATAAGCACCTACATACTTGCTTTAGTGTCTCTACACAAATGATTATGAGATCAATCATCTTCTTCATAAGAGCAAGCATAATATGTACTAATCGATCTGGATTTACTAATCCCACTTTTAGTAATTCAACGATTAGGAATGATTTTAGTTTTGAGCTATCTAAGAATTTAGATCTCATTAACATGATCATCATCATGATTCTAAAAGTATTGCTCAAAACTATGGAATTATCACACTTAATTAACATCACAATGTGGATAAAGAAAATGTCTTTAAATAAGTTAATTCTTTTATTAATAAATGAATAAGATTACAAAGTATATGCTACATCATATCAAATATGATTGACTTGTGTGCATATTACTTTCAATCTCTCATTTGCACTAAAATCAATCGTCATGGTATCTAATACTCATTTTCTCTAAGTGAAGATCAGATTTTTTTAAGTTAAAGCTTCAGTGAATAGATTTGTGATGTTGTTCTGAGAGTCCACTCTTTCTAAGGTGACTACTCCTCTTTCAATGATTTCTCTAATCAAATAAAAGTGCTGCAACACGAGTTTGGATCCCAGATGAGACTTAAGAACTATTTCTAGTTCTGTAATGAACTTTTTATCCAAACAACCAACTTTGCAACTTCATTTACGTCTATATACCTTGTCTTTGTCACTAAATCAGTAACTTTTTATTGTTTGGAACTTTTCTAACTCACTACACCACCTTTTAAAGGTAACCATTTACCCTAAAGTGAATTTGTTGACGTCTTGGTCAATCTAAAAAACTTTAGTTTGTATAGCCCTCTAGTTTCTATTTAGACCCACCATAAATTATTTACACATCCTTAGTGCTTGTTAAGTACTTTAGGATGTTATAGTGATATTCTTAATAATACGACTAATCATCATCAAGTCTCATACATTTCATTTCATTCATGATAGTAACTAATGCGATATCTCTTTTCAGATGTCTTTGGGGACAATTTTGTTAGAGAGATTCACTCATTGGCTAATCAACATGAGACCGCTATTGGAGTTTTCCATGCTAAATCCCTTTAGCATCAAATGAATGTATGTTCATTGGGTCAAGCCGAACATCTTTTTAAATCTATCTATAGATCTTTATCCCCAAATTGTAGAATGTTTCTCCCAAATCATTCATGGAGGAATGTTTAGACAACTTTATCTTTACTGATTGTAGCATTAGTATGTCATTCTCTATCAGTAGTATAACAACATATAATACTAGAAATGTCTGTGCGCTTCCACTGGCCTTCTTGTACACACATGGTTCATCCTCCTTTTTGATAAAATCAAACTCTTTTGATTATCTCATCAAAACGGGTGTTCCATTTTCGAGAAACTTGCTTCAATTCATAAATGGTCGTTATAACTTACAGACTTGATTTGTTCCAACCTTTGAAAAAAATTCATATGTTTGTATCCTACGTAGATTCTCTTCTAATCAATATTAAGGAAGGACATTTGTGACGCCCCCAAAATAGGTATACATTACCCATTATGAGTCGCCAAATACATGGTACAGAATACAAATATAAACTTAAATATACAACATGAGCTGTGAGTTTTAATACAAATATTGTCTTCTAGACAGTATTAAAACTCAAAATAAGACCTCAATGCATTTATTATCACACTATTTCACAGAATAATGAGGACTACTAATGCAAACATCTGTACCGTCACTCCGTTCCCCGACTAGTCCCAGCTATATTCTCATTTCCTGAAGAGAACAATAAAAGCAAAGGGTGAGCTCAACTAGCCCAGTAAGAAATATTATGACTAAGATAATGCAGAATAATTTATCGTTAGACTTCAATAGTGCTAAACTGATAAAATATAACAAATATCAAGTTTAACTGCAGCAGAATAAGCAATCCATTAGAAGAGTCAAGTAGAGAATAAAACCTACTATCTTCTATGATTTAAAAGGTTTTTCATCACTTTTATCGCTGAGACTCAGCTTAATAAATAATCCACATCATCCCTGCACTACGGCCAATGATATTCATTAGTATCACGACCACAAATTATCCATGCACTACGGGCCAAGGATATTCGTGTATTAATTCATCAATGGTCATGATCATGCCAACAACTGTCCATCAATGCACTACGGGCCAATGAAGACTTTTACCACATAATTTGTAACATTACGGTCATGATTATACCGAATAATCCCTGGTCATAATCATACCAAGTCCATCTATGCACTACATGTCATAGATGACTTTCAACAGAATATAAACATGAGGATGATGACAATGATATAAGAATTCAATAAAACAAGTTCAAGGATAAATTTTTAAAAATTTATAATTTAATTTATCCAGAAATCAATAACGTCCAAATTGTCAACATGATACTGGTTTGTGGAGTAAAATTCAAGAATAATATTGTACCAAAAATAATTTGGACCTAAAATGAATCAATTTTTATCATGAATAGTACTCTGGGTGAATAGTATTCGAGTAAATAGTACCCTGTGAATAGTAATTCGGGAATAGTAATCCCGTGAATAGTACTCCGGCATGAAAAAGTTAAAACTTATCAAGAATGTTCAGAATAATATTTCCATAAAAAGATACTGGATGAAGTGTAAGACCCCGAATTTTATGAAATAAAAGTATTCAATTTTTCTTATAATTACTATTCAGTAAATGGTTAAATTGATAAATGTTAAAGTTAAGGGTGATATATGATTTTTTTTCAAAATACACAAGTGGTTATAAAATAATCATTGTTGTCGGGGAATATTCGTTTGGTCGTGGAATATTCTTTCTGTCGGGGAATATTCGTACGACGGCACAGCTATTTGTGGGCCCCATAACGAATAATTGTCGGGTGAAGAAAACGACAAATTTGAGTTTTTACAAATAACGGCGTAGTTGTTACCGTTAACACTGTTGGAATACCCGGTGGTTAAAATACAGTAATACGCGTTATTGCACAGTAGCACACGGTATTGCATAGTATTTTTGAAATTATTGATTCTTATGTAAGAAGGCACTACTCAATAATTGTTACAGTAGTTACTGTTCAATATTTTATTTTATTGATTCAATAATTGCTGCATTGATATTTTATATTATTGTTGTTTCAATAATTGTTGCTGCACAGTATTTTCCATTATCAGATCAATAATTCATATTATTTGAATAATATTATTAGATAGCATTATTGACAATGTCTAGAAAGTTCTGTCTAAGGAGAGGTTTGGTCATTTAATTGCGCGCCAGTAAGGAGAAATTCTTATTGGAAAGCCCCCTCTTTCCTGGGAACGGCCTGGTTGTCATAAATGTGATTCTGTAATATTATTTGTGAATAATTAATTATTGATTCATATGATAAGGAAATATTTATATTATGTGGATATAAATGAGGGATATATTTTTGTGGTTAAAAATGAAGGAGTTAATGTTGAGGTTTTTATCAGTATTTTTGTCGGAATGGAGGTATTAAAAATCAGGGTTTTTGAGATATTTTGCGGGGGTTATAATTTTTAATCCGACCGTTGGATCGTGGTAATTTTTGGATATGTTATACATATATAAGTTGAGTATATGTCCATAAATTTTGAACCGTTAAAAATGAACGTATGATTTGTTATGAATTTTAAGAGGTGGCTGATTCGGAAATCAGGTTATAAATCATTTTTGGTGGAAAATTCTAGAATTGGTGGGCCCCACTTGTGGTTGGTGAAGAAATGTGCTGAATTATATTTCAAATGTGGTGGGTGGGAATAGTAGCAGGTAAAGCCATCAGGTTGCAGGTCAAACCTACCAAAATTTTCCTATAAATAGAGGGCTAAGTTAGAATTGAAAATCACACCAGAAACATAAGCTTTCTCTCTTTCTCTCTCTAGATTATTGAGTGTATTTTGTGAGTATTTAGATACTTGGTGAGTTGCTATTCATCAGTGCAAGTTTCTTTCAGCCTTATACCGATCAGAAGTACTGCTCTTTTGAGGTAAGGGATTGTAAGGGATATTAAGGGATTTTAAGGGTTGTTATGATTTTCAGTTTCGTAATTTTTCTGATCTTCAAAAATTCTGGAAAAATTTGAAATGATATTTTGATGAGTTTTATTGATTGTGTCCAAAAATGGTGATTTTTGGATGTATAGATTAAGAGTTATGAATTTTATGGGAAAAGACTATTTTAAAAGTAACCGCTTATAATTCCTTGTGGTTAACTCCAAAATTGATGAAATTTTTATTGGGAGTACATGTATATGATAGAAGTATACTCTGTAAATTTCAGAATTTTTAGACAAAAGTACAATTTTTGATAAATGTCTAAATATTCGGCTATTTTGGTCATATGAAAAATAGTAAATGACTTTTAAAAATTCTGAGAAAAATATATGTTCACTATGGGACTATATTATGCTAAATCCCAGAAAAGAAATATTTTTGGAACTGATTTGGTATTTTTCATGAAAATGGTCTAGTTATGAGTAAATGAATTAAATATGTTTTGTGAAGAAAAAAATTGGAAAATAGGATTTTATGGCTTGAGAATCCTATATGAGGTATATGCAGATTTTTGATGAGGGTTTTGGTTATTGATGATGAAATTGTAAGAGTTGGCATTTTATGATGATTAAATGCATTAATTAGTAAAGTGTAAACAATTAAAATAAATTGTTTATAAATTTAAGTAATGTTATTCTTTCAATATCATTATACCGAAATATTGGTATGAATTTTATTGTAGAATTTCTATCTTTTGTGTCGGGGTTACTATTCATGAGTTACGAATATTACTCTTGAGATTAAAACTATATGTTGATCATATTATTTTTATCATCATATATAACATTTTTATAACCCTGATGTTGAAATTCTCTTTCACTGGAGTGTAAAGATGGGTAGATTATTGGTATGATCATGACTAGGGTTCTCTTTGGCCTGTAGTGCAAAGTTGAATTGTGACTGGTATGATCATGACCATTGAATTTATAATTGAATATCTTAAGCTTAAGTGCAAAGGTGAATTGATCAACATGGTTATAATTATTGTTTATATAAATTCTGAAATGATTATATATTTCTTTGAGATATGAATATATTTGGCCTGTAGTGCAAATATGAATTGTTGATGAATATCTTTGGCATGTAGTGCAAAGATGGCCTGTTGATGAATATCTTTGGCCTGTAGTGCAAAGATGAACTGTTATTGAATATCTTTGGCCCGTAGTGCAAAGATGGTTTGTTAATGAATATCTTTGGCATGTAGTGCAAAGATGGCCTGTTGATGAATATCTTTGGCCTGTAGTGCAAAGATGAACTGTTGTCGAATATCTTTGGCCCGTAGTGCAAAGATGGTTTGTTGATGAATATCTTTGGCCCGTAGTGCAAAGATGGATTTGTTAGTATGATTATAAACAGGAATTGTGATTTGGTATAACCATGATCTTTGATGTTTCAGGTAAAGACAGGTGATGAAAATATTCTTCGTCCTGGGTGCGAAGAAAAATTTATAGTCACAATTATGATTATGAGTTATTCATATGATTGTGGAAAGGAACTGTTGAGTGATGTTACATGGATAAAATATTATTGGTGGATTTTTAACATGGAGAAGATAATAGACTTTATAGTCTATTTGACTCTTCTAATGGATTGCTCGTTCCGCTGCAACTATGGTTGAAATTTTTATCATTTACCATATGTTCTAAATCTCTGATTTATTATTGATGAAGGCTATTGATAATTTAATTATCTTTAGTCATGATATTCTTTACTGAGCTAGTTGTGCTCACCCTTTTGCTTCACAATTCCTTTCAGGTAATAAGAGTGTAGCTGGGTCGAGCGGGGGTAACAAGGGAATAGAACGGTGGTCATCATTTAGTAGTTATATTTGGTGAAGAAAATAGGGTGAGGCGAACCCAACGTGGAAGGGTGTTTTGTCACTATCATACAAGATGTCTAATGACATACAACCTCGTGTCATCATAAGACAGGGTTGTGCTCATCCACTTGCTGAGTATATCTATGGGCACTACCTATATAATCTTGGTGTTTGTTTGAAGTATAATTCTCAATTAGAGACAGTGGAGATAATGATAAGTCAAGAGAAGACTCACCATTGGGAAGAATATGATAGTAATCTTCTCGTTTTTCTTTGGGGTCTATTGGGTCAACCAAGGATAATTCTGTGGCCATATGATATCCATCATAATCTAGATGCGTGGCCTCCCATGTACGAAGGTTTTCTTGAGCACTTCCCAAATATTCTAATTTCTAAAACAGTTTTTGACTATACCTTTATGTAAGGTGTTATTGTGAGGTGATGTCCACGGTTGAAACATGAGTCACATTTGGTATATATTTGTATCCAAACTCACAGCATATGTGTTGTTGTATTTTGCACGACAATTGTTGTAATAAAGTTGTAGATATTTTCTGTACCATGTATTTGACGACTCAGAATGGGTTGGGTGGAATGGACCTGTTTTGGGGTCGTTACATGAAGCGCAAATATCAAGAATATTCAACTAATTTCATGGAGTATAGAAGCCAAAATTTTAATAAAACGAGTATAGAATTTGAAATTTGAAACGAAATAATATTACTTACATACTATAGAGTATAGAATAAAATATTATTTCAAGCGAATATTGAACAAAAATAACATCCCTTACCTTGAAAAGAAGAGTATTCCAACTTGTATAGCGGGGATATTCTTGAAGAAAACTTTCACTATTTTCTACGCTCAAAGCTTTCTAAAACTCGAAAGAAATACGCTCAAGATTATAGAAGAAGAATTCTCTAATTCTGGTGTGATTTTCAATTCTAACATGAGCGCCTATTTATAAAAAAATGCTAGAACGTCATAGGAGACTAAATTAATAAAATAATATTTTATTTATTTATTTTTTCTTACGCATGCCAAGACCATGACTATCAAGGCATGCCATTCTTGAAAAATCTCAGCACATATTTTGACAAAAACAAAAGTGGGTCCCACCCATAATTGTAATAAAAATATTTTAATTTATGAAACTTTAACTGTAAGACCCCGAATTTTATGAAATAAAAGTATTCAATTTTTCTTATAATTACTATTCAGTAAATGGTTAAATTGATAAAAGTTTAAAGTTATAGGTGAAATATGAATTTTTTTTTCAAAATAAGCAAGTGGTTATAAAATAATCATTGTTGTCGGGGAATATTCGTTTGGTCGTGGAATATTCTTTCTGTCGGGGAATATTCGTACGACGGCGCAGCTATTTGTGGACCCCATAACGAATAACTGTCGGGTGAAGAAAACGACAAATTTGAGTTTTTACAAATAACGGTTTAGTTGTTACCGTTAACACTGTTGGAATACCCGGTGGTTAAAATACAGTAATACGCGTTATTGCACAGTAGCACACGGTATTGCATAGTATTTTTGAAATTATTGATTCTTACGTAAGAAGGCACTACTCAATAATTGTTACAGTAATTACTGTTCAATATTTTATTATTGATTCAATAATTGCTGCATTGATATTTTATATTATTGTTGTTTCAATAATTGTTGCTGCACAATATTTTCTATTATCAGATCAATAATTCATATTATTTAAATAATATTATTAGATAGCATTATTGGCAATGTCTAGAAAGTTCTGTCTAAGGAGAGGTTTGGTCATTTAATTGCGCGCTAGTAAGGAGAAATTCTTATTGGAAAGCCCCCTCTTTCCTGGAAAACGGCCTGGTTGTCATAAATGTGATTCTGTAATATTATTTGTGAATAATTAATTATTGATTCATATGATAAGAAAATATTTATTTTATGTGGATATAAATGAGGGATATATTTTTGTGGTTAAAAATGAAGGAGTTAATGTTGAGGTGTTTTATCTGTATTTTTGTCGGAATGGAGGTATTAAAATCAAATTAGGGTTTTTGAGATATTTTGCGGGGTTATAATTTTTAATCCGACCGTTGGATCGTGGTAATTTTTGGATATGTTATACATATATAAGTTGAGTATATGTCCACAAATTTTGAACCGTTAAAAATGAACGTATGATTTGTTATGAATTTTACGAGATGACTGGTTCAGAAATTGTTGAATTTTCGGAGTTAATCATTTTGGTGGAAAATTCTAGAATTGGTGGGCCCCACTTGTGGTTGGTGAAGAAATGTGCTGAATTATATTCAAATGTGGTGGGTGGGAATAGTAGCAGGTAAAGCCATCAGGTTGCAGGTCAAACCTACCAAAATTTTCCTATAAATAGAGGGCTAAGTTAGAATTGAAAATCACACCAGAAACAAGTTTCTCTCTTTCTCTCTCTATATTATGAAGCATATTTTGTGAGTATTTAGATACTTTGAGAGTTGCTATTCAGTGCAAGTTTCCTTCAGCTTTGTATTCCAGTCAGAAGTACTGCTCTTTTGAGGTAAGGAATAGTAAGGGATTTTAAGGATTGTTATGATTTTCAGTTTCGTAATTTTTCTGAACTTCAAAAAATTCTGGAAAAATTTGAAATGATATTTTGATGAGTTTTTTTGATTGTGTCCAAAAATGGTGATTTTTGGATGTATAGATTGAGAGTTATGAATTTTATGAGAAAAGTCTATTTTAAAAGTAATCGCTTATAACTCCTTGTGGTTAACTCCAAAATTGATGAAATTTTTATTGGGAGTACATGTATATGATAGGAGTATACTCTGTAAATTTTAGAATTTTTAGATAAAAGTACAATTTTTGATAAATGTCTAAATATTCGGCTATTTTGGCCATATGAAAAATAGTAAATAACTTTTAAAAATTCTGAGAAAAATATATGTTCACTATGGGACTATGTTATGCTAAATCCCAGAAAAGAAATATTTTTAGAACTGATTTGGTATTTTTCATGAAAATGGTCTAGTTATGAGTAAATAAATTAAATATGTTTTGTGAAGAAAGAAAATTAGAAAATAGGATTTTATGGCTTGAGAATCCTATATGAGGTATATGCAGATTTTTGATGAGGGTTTTGGTTATTGATGATGAAATCTTAAGAGTTTGATATTTTAGATGATTAAATGCATTAATTAGTAAAGTGTAAACAATTAAAATAAATTGTTTATAAATTTAAGAAATGTTATTCTTTCAATATCATTATACCGAAATATTGGTATGGATTTTATTGTAGAATTTCTATCTTTTGTGTCGGGGTTACTATTCATGAGTTACTATTCACGATTTACTATTCATGAGTTACGAATATTACTCTTGAGATTAAAACTATATGTTGATCATATTATTTTTATCATCATATATAACATTTTTATAACCCTGATGTTGAAATTTCACTGGAGTGTAAAGATGGGTAGATTATTGGTATGATCATGACTAGGGTTCTCTTTGGCCTGTAGTGCAAAGTTGAATTGTGACTGGTATGATCATGACCATTGAATTTATAATTGAATATCTTAAGCTTAAGTGCAAAGGTGAATTGATCAACATGGTTATAATTATTGTTTATATAAATTCTGAAATGATTATATATTTCTTTGAGATATGAATATATTTGGCCTGTAGTGCAAATATGAATTGTTGATGAATATCTTTGGCCGTAGTGCAAAGATGAACTGTTGTTGAATATCTTTGGCCTGTAGTTCAAAGATGGTCTGTTGATGAATATCTTTGGCCTGTAGTGCAAAGATGAACTGTTGTTGAATATCTTTGGCCGTAGTGCAAAGATGGATTTATTAGTATGATTATGAACAGGAACTGTGATTTGGTATAACCATGATCTTTGATGTTTCAGGTAAAGACAGGTGATAAAAATATTCTTCGTCCTGGGTGCGAAGAAAAATTTAGAATCACAATTATGATTATGAGTTATTCATATGATTGTGAACCAGAACTGTTGATTGATGTTACAGGGATAAAACATTGTTGGTGGATTTTTAACATGGAGAAGATAATAGACTTTATAGTCTATTTGACTCTTCTAATGGATTGCTCGTTCCGCTGCAACTATGGTTGAAATTTTTATCATTTACCATATGTTCTAAATCTCTGATTTATTATTGATGAAGGCTATTGATAATTCAATTATCTTTAGTCATGATATTCTTTACTGAGCTAGTTGTGCTCACCCTTTTGCTTCACAATTCTTTTCAGGTAATAAGAGTGTAGCTGGGTCGAGCGGGGGTAACAAGGGAATAGAACGGTGGTCATCATTTAGTAGTTATATTTAGTGAATCATTTAGGGTGAAGCGAACCCAACGTTGAAGGGTGTTTTGCCACTATCATACAAGATGTCTAATGACATACAACCTCGTGTCATCATAAGACATGATTATGCTCATCCACTTGCTGAGTATATTTACGAGCACTACCTATATAATCTTGGTGTTTGTTTGAAGTATAATTCTCAATTAGAGACAGTAGAGATAATGATAAGTCAAGAGAAGACTCACCATTGGGAAGAATATGATAGTAATCTTCTCGTTTTTCTTTGGGGTCTATTGGGTCAACCAAGGATAATTCTGTGGCCATATGATATCTATCATAACCTAGACGCATGGCCTCCCATATACAAAGGTTTCCTTGAGCACTTCCCAAAGATTCTAATTTCTAAAACAGTTTTTGACTATACCTTTATGTAAGGTGTCATTGTGAGGTGATGTCCACGGTTGGAACATGAGTCACATTTGGTATATATTTGTATCCAAACTCACAGCATATGTGTTGTTGTATTTTGCACGACAATTGTTATAATAAAGTTGTAGTTATTTTCTGTACCATGTATTTGGCGACTCAGAATAGGTTGGATGGAATGGACCTATTTTGGGGCCGTTACATTTGGTATCAGAGCTTAGGGATATGATCTCTGGCGGAGATCGGGGAATACAACTAGGAGGGGAGAGATGAGTAAATCCTTCGCTAGTGTGTCCTATCTAAGCTTATTTGTTGGTCAGTCATAATATTGGGATATTATGTGATATGTTAATTTGTTTAATTAACCCTTGTTTTATGGCAGTATTTGAGAATGGCAGCTGAGAATGCTAACAATGGAGTGAATGAGACTGTGGGGATACCTCTAATCACTAACCGTGATAATGTGATGTCAGACGAAGAAGGAATTAGAGATATCCATGTGGTGAGTGAAGAATTGATAGTTACACCCGAGATAGTCGCAGAGGTAATAGCTGAGACTGAAGAAGAAGAGGAAGAAGAAGTACCAGAGAAGAGTTTATTAGAGGTATTATATGATCAAAATGTAGAATTTCAAAATCGTATTCATGAGTTAGAAGAGCAGGCAGAAGAACGACAGGCGGTCATGGAACAAAAGGATGCAACAATTCAAGCTTGTGTTACCCGATATGTGATGCTTGAACAGAAGCATTCTTTGGCAAAGTATAAGATGATAAAAATAGAATCTGAGCTGAAAGAAGAAAAAACTGAACGAGTGAGAATAAGTGATGCATGGGCAAAAGCCGCACGACACGTGGATATTGTGGAAAGAGATGTTCGATCTAAGAAGGCTAAAATAGATGATATGAATTTCTCTTTTTGGAAAGTAATTGGGAGAACCCAACATCGAGTTTTGAATTATCCTGTACATAGCGGTCAACCTGAATCCGATATGGATCGAAGATTGATGATTCAGATCATGAATGAGGAGTACGAAGAGGCAGTTGAGGGAGGAATATGTCCTATAGAAAGGTATATTCCAACGGTAATGATGACGCCAAATGCTGTTCCAGACAAGTCAAAGCCGAGTAGTTCGAGGGATGGCGGTTGTCATGACTTCCCAACAAATGAGGAACCCAAATGAAGTTATCATGGGAGATGAGCAATGGAGAAATCATGATGATCTGAGAGATAGAATCTGAAATGGAAGCAAGGTATTCTCAACTCTTCGAAATACCAGGTACGTAAATTTCGGGGACGAAATTTCATAAGGAAGGGAGATTGTAAGACCCCGAATTTTATGAAATAAAAGTATTCAATTTTTCTTAAAATTACTATTCAGTAAATGGTTAAATTGATAAAAGTTTAAAGTTATGGGTGAAATATGAATTTTTTTTTCAAAATAAGCAAGTGGTTATAAAATAATCATTGTTGTCGGGGAATATTCGTTTGGTCGTGGAATATTCTTTCTGTCGGGGAATATTCATACGACGGCGCAGCTATTTGTGGGCCCCATAACGAATAACTGTCGGGTGAAGAAAATGACAAATTTGAGTTTTTACAAATAACGGCATAGTTGTTACCATTAACACTGTTGAAATACCCGGTGGTTAAAATACAGTAATACGCGTTATTGCACAGTAGCACAAGGTATTGCATAGTATTTTTGAAATTATTGATTCTTACGTAAGAAGGCACTACTCAATAATTGTTACAGTAATTACTGTTCAATATTTTATTATTGATTCAATAATTGCTGTATTGATATTTTATATTATTGTTGTTTCAATAATTGTTGCTGCACAATATTTTCTATTATCAGATCAATAATTCATATTATTTAAATAATATTATTAGATAGCATTATTAACAATGTCTAGAAAGTTCTGTCTAAGGAGAGGTTTGGTCATTTAATTGCGCGCCAGTAAGGAGAAATTCTTATTGGAAAGCCCCCTCTTTCTTGGGAACGGCCTGATTGTCATAAATGTGATTCTGTAATATTATTTGTGAATAATTAATTATTGATTCATATGATAAGGAAATATTTATTTTATGTGGATATAAATGAGGGATATATTTTTGTGGTTAAAAATGAAGGTGTTAATGTTGATGTGTTTTATCTGTATTTTTATCGGAACGGCGGTATTGAAAATCAAATTAGGATTTTTGAGATATTTTGCGAGGGTTATAATTTTTAATCCGACCGTTGGATCGTGGTAATTTTTGGATATGTTATACATATATAAGTTGAGTATATGTCCACAAATTTTGAACCGTTAAAAATAAACGTATGATTTGTTATGAATTTTACAAGATGACTGGTTCAGAAATTGTTGAATTTTCGGAGTTAATCATTTTGGTGGAAAATTCTAGAATTGGTGGGCCCCACTTGTGGTTGGTGAAGAAATGTGCTGAGATTTTTATTCAAATGTGGTGGGTGGGAATAGTAGCAGGTAAAGCCATCAGGTTGCAGGTCAAGCCTACTAAAATTTTCCTATAAATAGAGAGCTAAGTTAGAATTGAAAATCACACCAGAAACAAGTTTTCTCTCTTTCTCTCTCTATATTATGAAGCATATTTTGTGAGTATTTAGATACTTTGAGAGTTGCTATTCAGTGCAAGTTTCCTTCGGCTTTGCATTCCAGTCAGAAATACTGCACTTTTGAGGTAAGGGATAGTAAGGGATAGTAAGGGATTTTAAGGATTGTTATGATTTTCAGTTTCGTAATTTTTATGAACTTCAAAAAATTCTGAAAAAATTTAAAATGATATTTTGATGAGTTTTCTTGATTGTGTCCAAAAATAGTGATTTTTGGATGTATAGATTAAGAGTTATGAATTTTATGAGAAAAGACTATTTTAAAAGTAATCGCTTATAACTCCTTGTGATTAACTCCAAAATTGATGAAATTTTTATTGGGAGTACATGTATATGATAGGAGTATACTCTGTAAATTTCAGAATTTTTAGATAAAAGTACATATTTTGATAAATGTCTAAATATTCGGCTATTTTGGCCATATAAAAAATAGTAAATGACTTTTAAAAATTCTGAGAAAAATATATGTTCACTATGGGACTATATTATGCTAAATCCCAGAAAAAAAATATTTTTGGAACTGATTTGGTATTTTTCATGAAAATGGTCTAGTTATGAGTAAATAAATTAAATATGTTTTGTGAAGAAAGAAAATTAGAAAATAGGATTTTATGGCTTGAGAATCCTATATGAGGTATATGCATATTTTTGATGAGGGTTTTGGTTATTGGTGATGAAATCTTATGAGTTTGATATTTTAGAATGATTAAATACATTATTTTAGTAAAGTGTAAATAATTAAAACAAATTGTTTATAAATTTAAGAAATGTTATTCTTTCAATATCATTATACAAAAATATTGGTATGGATTTTATTGTAGAATTTCTATCTTTTGTGTCGGGGTTACTATTCATGAGTTACTATTCACGATTTACTATTCATGAGTTACGAATATTACTCTTGAGATTAAAACTATATGTTGATCATATTATTTTTATCATCATATATAACATTTTTATAACCCTGATGTTGAAATTTTCTTTCACTGGAGTGTAAAGATGGGTAGATTATTGGTATGATCATGACTAGGGTTCTCTTTGGCCTGTAGTGCAAAGTTGAATTGTGACTGGTATGATCATGACCATTGAATTTATAATTGAATATCTTAAGCTTAAGTGCAAAGGTGAATTGATCAACATGGTTATAATTATTGTTTATATAAATTCTGAAATGATTATATATTTCTTTGAGATATGAATATATTTGGCCTGTAGTGCAAATATGAATTGTTGATGAATATCTTTGGCCCGTAGTGCAAAGATGAACTGTTGTTGAATATCTTTGGCCTGTAGTTCAAAGATGGTCTGTTGATGAATATCTTTGGCCTGTAGTGCAAAGATGAACTATTGTTGAATATCTTTGGCCGTAGTGCAAAGATGGATTTATTAGTATGATTATGAACAGGAACTGTGATTTGGTATAGCCATGATCTTTGATGTTTCAGGTAAAGACAGGTGATAAAAATATTTTTCGTCGTGGGTGCGAAGAAAAATTTAGAATCATAATTATGATTATGAGTTATTTATATGATTGTGAACCAGAACTGTTGATTGATGTTACAGGGATAAAACATTGTTGGTGGATTTTTAACATGGAGAAGATAATAGACTTTATAGTCTATTTGACTCTTCTAATGGATTGCTCGTTCCGCTGCAACTATGATTGAAAAGTTTTATCATCTACCATATGTTCTAAATCTCTGATTTATTACTGATGAAGACTATTGATAATTCAATTATCTTTATTCATGATATTCTTTACTGGGCTAGTTGTGCTCACCCTTCTGTTTCACAATTCTTTTCAGGTAATAAGAGTGTAGCTGGGTCGAGCGGGGGTAACAAGGGAATAGAACGGTGGTCATCATTTAGTAGTTATATTTGGTGAATCATCTAGGGTGAAGCGAACCCTACGTTGAAGGGTGTTTTGCCATTATCATACCAGATGTCTAATGACATACAACCTCGTGTCATCATAAGACATGATTGTGCTCATTCACTTGCTGAGTATATTTACGAGCACTACCTATATAATCTTGGTGTTTGTTTGAAGTATAATTCTCAATTAGAGACAGTAGAGATAATGATATGTCAAGAGAAGACTCACCATTGGGAAGAATATGATAGTAATCTTCTCGTTTTTCTTTGGGGTCTATTGGGTCAACCAAGGATAATTCTGTGGCCATATGATATCTATCATAACCTAGACGCATGGCCTCCCATGTACAAAGGTTTCCTTGAGCACTTCCCAAAGATTCTAATTTCTAAAACAGTTTTTGACTATACCTTTATGTAAGGTGTCATTGTGAGGTGATGTCCACGGTTGGAACATGAGTCACATTTGGTATATATTTGTATCCAAACTCACAGCATATGTGTTGTTATATTTTGCACGACAATTATTGTAATAAAGTTGTAGTTATTTTCTGTACCATGTATTTGACGACTCAGAATAGGTTGGATGGAATGGACCTATTTTGGGGTCGTTACATTAACAATTCATAATAAATAGCCCTTTTATCAGAAAAATTTGAATATCATGTCTTTTCAATAGAAAATTTAATTCTCTACAATTTTGTAGAAGAAAGTTTTTCCAAATTCTAAACAGAAAATGCCCGAAATTCACATATGGACGATTTTTAATAACTTAAAAAATTCATAACAAATCATACGTTAATTTTTAACGGTTCAAAATTTGTGGACATATACTCAACTTATATATGTATAATATATCCAAAAATCACAACGATCCAACGGTCGGATCAAAATTATAACCCACGCAATAGAGCTTTAAGAACACTGTTTTGATTTTTTTAATACCTCCATTCCGACAAAATACTGATAAAACAGCTTAAAATTAAATCCTTCATTTATAACCTCATAAAATAAATATTTTTTCATCCGTCATTTATGTCCACATAAAATAAATATTTTCTTATCATATAAATTAATAATTAATTATTCACAAATAATATTACAGAATCATAATAATGACAACCAGACCGTTTCCAAGAAAGCGGGAGCTTTCCAATAAAGATTTGTCCTTAATGGTGCGCAATTAGGTGACCAAACTTCTCATTAACAAAACTTTCTAAACATTGCCAATAATGCTATCTAATAATATTTTTCAAATAATATGAATTATTGATCTGATAATGGGAAATACTGTACAGTGACAATTATTGAAATAACAATAATATAAAATATCAACGCAGTAATTATTGAACCAATAAAATAAAATATTGAACAGTAATTACTGTAACAATTATTGAGTAGTGCCTTCTTACGTAAGAATCAATAATTTAACAATACTGTGCAATACTGTGTGCTACTGTGTAACAACGCGTGTTACTGCATTTTAACCACTAGGTATTCTAACAGTGCTAACGGTAACGATTACGCCGTTATTTATAAAAACTCAAATTTGTCAGTTTCTTCATCTGATAATTATTCTGTTATGGGGCCCACCATTGGTTGCGCCGTCGTACGAATATTCCCCGACAGAAAGAATATTCCACGACCAAACGAATATTCACCGACAACATGAATATTTTATAATCACTTGCTTATTTTATAAAATTTATAAATATTACCCATAACTATAACATTATATCAAATTTACTCTTTAATATTCAAAAATGATATTTATAGAAAATTCATCTTTATTCATAAAAGTTGGGGTCTTACATCATCTATTCGTCCATTTGTATGAGTTTGTAGTAAGCTGCAATCGCAAATAGAATCTGAATGGACTTAAGCATTACTACCAGTGAGAAGGTTTTATTACAGTTAACTCTTTGACTTTGTTTGAAACTTTTTGTCACTAGTCTGGCCTTATAGGTCTCCACCTTGCCATTTACTCCAAGTCTTTCTTTTAAATACCCATATACACCCTTTAGGCTTTATGCTTACCGGAGGGTTAACTAAAGTCTACACTTGATTTTTCATACATGGAGTTCATTTTAGATTTCATGGTCATCTATCATTTCTCTAATTGTTTACTACTCATAGCCTCATCGTATGTAATTGGATCATAATCTTATATGATGCTTAACTCATCATCATCATTTATGATAAATGCATACCTCCTAGTTATCTTCAGTACTCTTCCAGATTTATGATTCAGTTGTGGTACAATAGGTCTATTTACAGGTTGCTCTATTTGACTTATAGTGCTTTGTGGTTCTTGAACTCCTTCAAGATCTATCTTCCTCCCACTAGCCCCTTCAATGATAAACAACTTTATCCAAGAAGGCAACATATTTTGTAACAAACACCTTTTGCTCAGTAGGATTATAGAAATTATACTCTAAACTTACTTTAGGATATCCCACAAATATACACTTATAAGATTTTTTCCCAAGTTTATCCTTTTGAAAACTTTTCACATAAGTTGGACAACCCCTAATCTTAACATGCTTAAGACTAGGTTTCCTCCCTGTTCATAACTCATATGGAGTCTTGGGGCCTGATTTTGAGGATACCTTATTTAGTAGATATACATCCATTTGTAGGGTATAACCCGAGAAGGATTCTAGAATTTCGATTAAATCATCATGGACTGCACCATGTCCAACAAGATACAATTTTTTTTCTTTTCAAATACACCAATTAATTATTGTTGTTGGGAACTGTATATTTAAATTTGATGTTGGAATTTATACATAAGCATGCCTTTCCAAAGTTTGTAAAGTCCTTACTAGATAATGTGTGCAAGAACTTAGATTTAAGATCAAAGTTGTTAAGTTGATCTGAGCTTAATGTTTATTGTTCTGTTAAATCTCTTGTAATAGAAAGATCAATATTATTAGGATGATTTTATGAGTTATAATAGATAGGCATTACAAAATCGTGAAGTCTACAAAAGACAGAATCGTAGTGCGCTGAGCAAGCCTATCAGAATCGTGAAGCAGTTTAAACGAATGCGTGTCAAGCTAAGTCAAAATCGTAGGCACTGTCCTAAATTGTGGAGTTCTCAAATCGTAGTCTTCCAAGCACTGTCAAAGCCAAGGCAGAATCGTAGATTGCAAGCTCTTATCATCAAACCATGATCGTAGTGCTCATCTGTAAGCATCAAAAATGATGAAAATGTTTGACTTCATCAACTGACACTTGAGCGTTGATATGATTGAGAAACCCAATGCTCTCACCAAACAACCTTGGTTGAATCGAAGAATCAGAAAGTAAGAAGAAATGTATCTACCAACTAGTTTGCTGAAAGTGACGTCTCAGATGAGTTAGGTGAGAAAGCAGACTGCTGTGTCAGGCAAGTCAAAAAGAAACTCTCACATCATCAGGTTGTCAACATCAACGAACTCAGAATGCCTGTAGCATTAAATGCTCTAACGGAAGTCTCCCAATGGGAAGATTTCAAAGGCTTCTATATAAGGCCATCAGATTGAAGATGTTAAAACAAGCAAGAATTAAGAATGAAAAAGAACACATAACATCTGACAAATCTTCACTCCACGATTCAACTATATCTTGCTTTGCTACTAAGTTTATCAGTACCTGATCTTAAGGTAACTTAGTAGCACAACAACAACATCAACTACACTCAGTGTAGAGTTGCCAAACCTGCTAGGTTTGAAGAGTACTCAGTGTACTATCTTTCCAAGTCTGCTGGGCTTGAAGAGTTCTTTGTGAACTAGCTTTCCAAGACTGCTGGTCTTGAAGGAATCTCAGTGATTCAAAGATTGTACCAACATCCTTAGTGGATTTCTTACTCCTGAAGTAGAAGAGTGGACTAGGAGTCTTGAATGCTCTGAACCACTTAAAAACATTATGTCATTTACTTTCAGTCGCTTTAACTGTTTTATCTGCTATAATTGCTGCTTGATTTGTAACCTTGTCTACAGAATTTTAAGGATGTGGCAGTGGCTGGGTTAGCTCTAGTGATGTTGTCTCTTAACATTTTTGATAGGTGAATATGGTGATTCTTGTGAGGTTTGGCCAAAAAAGAAGATCGTTGCAAAGAAGGGGGAGAGAAACGCCCGAGCTCTGTGAAAAATTTTGAGCCTAAAAATGAGGTGTGATGGTTGATTTTTGAGGAATGGACTTTTGAAATGAATGTTAATGTAAGACCCCAACTTATTATAAATAAAATTGAATTTCTCTATTTATTATTTTGAAATAGTAAGGGTTGAATTGATTAATGTGGTTAGTTGTGGGTAAAATGCACAAATAGTTCAAATAAGCAAGAGGTTATAAAATATTCATTATTGTCGGGGAATATTCGTTTGGTCGTAGAATATTCTTGCTGTCAGAGAATATTCGTACGACGGCGTAGCCTTGTGTGGGCCCCATAACGGAAAGTGATTTGATGAAAAAAACGACAAGTATAAGTTGTTTATAAATAACGGTGTAGTTGTTACCGTTAATACTGTTGGAATACCCGGTGGTTAAAACACAGTAATACGTGTTGTTGCACAGTATCACACGGTACTGCACCAATTATTGATTCTTACGTAAGAAGGCACTACTCAATAATTGTTACAGTAATTACTGTTCAATATTTTATTTTATTGATTGAATAGTTGCTGCGTTGATATTTTATATTATTGTTGTTTCAATAATTGTCATTACACAGTATTTTCCATTATCGGAGCAATAATTCATATTATTTGAATAATATTATTAGATAGCATTATTGGCAATGTCTAGAAAGTTCTATCTAAGGAGAGGTTTGGTCACCTAATTGCGCGCCAGTAAGGAGAAATCCTTATTGGAAAGCCCCTTCTTTCCTGGGAACGGTCTGGTTGTCGATATTGTGATTCTGTAATATTATTTGTGAATAATTAATTATTGATTTATATGATAAGAAAAATATTTATTTTATGTGGATATAGATGGAGAAAATTTTTAATGTGACAATTGTTGAAAATTAATATTTTTTTTGATAAAATAATTCATTTATATTATATTATAATAATATAATAATGGTGATATTTTTACAATGAATGTGGGATATATGAATATATGAGGAGGAAGAGTATTTTTGTTACTAAAAATATTTAAAACATAGTTCTCATGTTTGTGGAGCCCATTTCTTGACTGAAATTTGATTATAGCCTATAAAATCGTCCGTATGTGGATTTCGGTCAATTTCTATTTGGAATTTGGAAAAACTTAAAACTACAAAGTTGTAGAGAATTAAATTTCCTATGGAATGGTCATAGGATTTGAATTTTTTTTGATAAAAGGGCTATTTATTATGAATTATTGAAGTTCTAGAATAATTGATTTTTGAAGTTTTAAATATTTTAAAAAAACATTTTTGTTATGATTGGTGGGCTCACTTGTTGTTAAACATGTTGAAATCTGAATTCAAAGGTTGGCGTATAAAATTATAATAAATATTATTATTTTATTAAATTTTCTGCTTTGGTGTTCTAAGTAATTTCCTATAAATAGGGTGCTTAGGTTAGAATTCAAAATCACACCAGAAACTAAAGATTTCTCTCTATATTATCGAGCGTATTCTTGTGAGTATTTTGATACTTTGAGTGTTGCTATACGGTGCAAGTTACTTCAGCACTATATCTAGTATTCCAATCAGAAGTACTATTTTTTGAGGTAAGGGATGTTATTTTTTTTCATAAATGATATTATTTTTTAATATCATTATGCCGAAATATTGGTCTGAACTTTTTATCAAATTTGGAACTTTTTGTGTCGTGATTACTATTCATGTATACGACACTATTCATAAATACGACACTATTCACAAAAAAATGAAATTTTTTCTTCTTTGTCCCGGATGTTTATTTTTGTTACTAGCTTTGATTGTATCCATGTTTTGATCTTTATTCTTAATTTTACTCCGCTATGGTATGTTATGGAGTATTTTTTAACATGGATAAACCGAAGTCCGAATCCTTAATATTTGTTCTTTTGTTTCACTGGATTCGTTTTGTTTAAAATATTTTTCATCATCCTCAGTTCTAAATGATGATATCACTGAATATCTTTGGCCTGTAGTGCAAAGATGAATGATTTTCTGATGAATATCTTTGGCCCGTAGTGCAAAGATGAATAGGTGTTTAGATGAACATGACCAACTGATGAATATCTTTGGCCTGTAGTGCAAAGATGAATATTTGATTCCAGATATATATTGATTGATGTTACAGGGATAAAATAATGACGATGAACTTTTAAATTCATATATAGAAGATAGTTGATTTCATTCTCTACTTAACTCTTCTAATGAATTATTATTTTCACTACAAATATTGATTTAAAATTTATTGTCTATTGTATTATATTAGATTTTCCCTGTTGAGAACTAACGATAATTTGTTCTATATTATCTTAGTCATAATATTCTTTACTGGGTTAGTTGAGCTCACCCTTTTCCTTTTTGTTCTATTTTTCTTCTCAGGAGGCGAGAATGTAACGAGTACTAGTCGGGGTATGGAATGATGGTTCTAAAAATTATTTAGTAGTCCTCACCATTTTTGTAAAATAATGTATCAATAATTATAATGAGGACTATTTGAGTGTGGATAGTGTCTAGAAGACAATATTTGTAGTTAAACTCACAGTTTATGTGTTGTCGTATTTTGCACGACAATTGTATCAATAAAGTTGTAGTTGTTTCTGTATCATATTTTGGCGACTCAGAATGGGTGATATATACCTGTTTTGGGGGCATCACAGTTGGTATCAGAGCTTAGGGATATGGTCTCTGGCGGAGATCGGTGAATAGAACTATGAGGGGAGAGACGGGTAAATCCTTCTCTAGTGTGTCCTACCTAAGCTTATTTGTTGGTTGGTCAAAATATAGGGATATGATGTGACATGTTAATTTCTTTATTTAACCCTTGTTTTGTGGCAGTATTTGAGAATGACAACTGAGAATGTTAACAGTGGAGTAAATGAGACCGTGGAGACACCTTTACTCACCAATGAGGAGAACGTGCAACATGCCAGCAATGTTCCTCCCGTAAACAACACCACTGAGCAGACGATGAACGATGAAATGCTTAGAAGCTTTTTGCGGTTCATGCAAAACTAGACGAGGGAGACTCCTGTTTAAAATGCAGGTAGAATCAATGGCAACGCACAGCTGGTCACAGCCAAACAATTCAAAGAGTTGGGACCACCAGAATTCTGGGGAAAGCCGGATCCGATTGGCGGAGACGTGGTTCAAATAAATTATCAAGATATTCGATGTCTTGGGATGCACGGAGGAACAGAAGGTTCCATTCGCCACTTTTATGTTCCGTAATGAGGCAGATTACTGGTGGGAATCTGTGAAGCATACCCATCCAGCCGCACTCAGCATGTCTTGGGAGACGTTTCAGAAACTGTTCAATGACAAGTACTTTCCTGAAAGTGTTCGTCATATGAAGGAAGTAGAGTTTATTAGACTGGAACAAAACAACATGACGGTGTCCCAGTATGAGGCAAAGTTCACTGAGTTATCCAAGTTTGCACCTCATTTGGTGGAGAATGAGGAACGTATGACGCGGATGTTTTTGAGAGGTTTGAAACCTGACATACGTCAGTATCTCATTTCTCATAAATTTTCTCTATATTCAGATGTTGTCAATAGGGCTCAATTATTAGAGCGAGATAACGAGAACGTTCAACCGAGGGACCACAACCAGGGTCATACTGGTGACAGCATTCATCGGAGCAACGATAACCAGCGGGGAAAGAAAAATTCAAACAAAAGTGGTAACCACTCTGATAGTAATCGTAGTCATGAAAATAGAAGAAGCGAGTCGGGGAGAGATTTTAAAAAGAGGAGATTCAACAATGACAATGTGAAGACATCAGCACCAGCATCAACTGTTTCTAAAGGAGGAGAACGACCACCGGTCGTATGCTATAAATGTGGAAAAGAGGGACACATCAGCCCAAACTATCCACAACAGTTCAAAGTATGTTATAATTGTGGAAAGGAATGACATATCGCTCGAGATTATGCTGTAGCGAAACCAAGTTCAGCGGGGATGGTGACTCAAAAGGCTGTCCCAAAAAAGTCAAAGTCAACTGTTCCTGGAAGATCGTTTGTCATGACCGGTCAAAATGCGAGGAACCCAAATGAGGTGATTACGGGTAAGCTAATCATAAATTCTTGTGAAGTTTATACCTTACCAGATACCGGTGCTACCCATTCATTTATCTCTCCTGCTTGTGCTCAACGTTTAAACTTGACTCCGAAGAAATTAGACTTTGACTTATCTGTGGAGACTCCATTAGGAGAAACTTTCATTACATTCACTATTTATAAATCTTGTTTGATTCAAGTTGGTACCATCACATTACCTATTGACCTTATCTCTTTAAAGATACTTGCATATGACGTGATTTTAGGGATTGATTGGTTAACTACTCATCATGCAAAAATTGATTATTTTCGTAAGGTTGTTAGTTTTCATATTCCTAACCAACCTGTTATTCGAATTCAAGCAACTAAACCACTGAAATCAATCACTGTCATATCAAGCCATAAATCCATTCGTTTATTAAAAAACGGGTGTCAAGCTTTCTTAGCCCGTGTTATGGACTTGAACAAAAACACGTCAGATTTGAATAAAATTTCTGTTGTTAGTGAATTTCCTGACGTATTTCCTGAAGAACTTCCCGGACTACACCCGGAACGTGAAGTGGAATTCTTTATTGATCTTGAACCTGGTACAAAGCCCATTTCTAAAACCCCATATCGAATGGCTCCTATTGAACTTCAGGAGTTAAAGGTCCAACTACAGGAGTTGTTGGATATCGGTTTCATTCGTCCTAGTACATCTCTTTGGGGTGCTCCTGTTTTATTTGTAAAGAAGAAAGACGGGAGTATGCGACTTTGTATTGACTATCGAGAATTGAATCATGTCACCATCAAGAATAGGTATCCGCTACCTCGTATTGATGACCTGTTTGACCAGTTGCAAGGAGCACAATTCTTTTCAAAAATCGATCTTCGTTCTGGATATCATCAGCTGAAGATTAGAACTAAGGATATTCCGAAGACTGCCTTCAGAACTCGGTACGGGCATTATGAATTCTTAGTCATGTCTTTTGGATTGACTAATGCTCCTGCGGCTTTCATGGATATGATGAACTGAGTATTCAAGGAATATTTGGATCAGTTCGTTGTTGTCTTTATTGATGACATCCTCATATATTCCAAAAGTTGTGAAGATCATGAGCACCATTTGAAGCTAGTGCTCCAAAGGCTTCGTGAAAACAAACTATATGCCAAGTTGAAGAAATGCAAGTTCTGGCTTGAGGAAGTAGCATTCTTTAGGCACGAGGTGTCAAAACATGGAGTATCTGTTGACCCGGCGAAGATTGAAGCAATACAAACTTGGGAATAACCGAAGTTGGTGATCGAAGTACGTAGCTTTCTGGGCTTAGCTGGTTATTATCAGAGATTTATGGAAGGATTTTCTCGAATCGCTACTCCGTTAACTCAGCTGACTCGAAAGGATATAAAATTCATATGGAGGGAGGAATGCGAGAAGAGTTTTCAAGATCTTAAGAGGAGACTTATTTCGGCACCTGTTTTGACAATACCATCTAGTTCGGATGGATTTGTTATCTACAGCGATGCTTCGGGCAAAGGGTTAGGATGTGTTCTCATGCAATATGGGAAGGTCATAGCCTGTGCCTCGCGATAACTTAAAGAGTATGAGAGGAATTATCCTACTCATGATTTAGAGTTGGCAGCAGTCGTTTTCGCGCTAAAGATCTGGAGGTACTATTTATATGGGGAGAAAGTGGAGATATATTCAGACCATAAAAGTCTCAAATATTTCTTCACCCAAAAGGAACTTAACATGCGGCAACGACGATGGCTTGAGCTGTTGAAAGACTACGACCATACCATTCAATACCATCCTGAAAAAGTGAACGTGGTAGCTGACGCATTAAGTAGAAGATCATATGCGGGAACGAGTGCGATATTGTTAACACAAAGGCCCATTTTGTGTGATTTACAAAAGATGAAGATAGAATTCAAGACTCTGGGGACCCATGCAATGATGTCAAGTATACGCATAGAACCAACTTTAATCGATAAAGTTAAAGTTGATCAAGCCATAGACCCGGAGCTGAAGCGTATGAAGAAGAAAGTACAAGAAGGTGCTATTCCAGAAGCAAGAATCGATGAAGAAGGAATACTTCGAGTCAACTCCAAACTTTGCGTTCCTAACGATTCTGATTTGAAGAACAAGATCATGATGGAGGCACACAATACACCGTTTGCAATCCATCCTGGAAGTACCAAAATGTATCGTGATCTTTGACATACATTTTGGTGGAACAATATGAAGAGAGAGATTGCAAAGTTTATCTCGAGGTGTTTAACTTGTCAACGTGTAAAGGCGGAGCATCAAGTGCCTAAGGGTCCATTGCAACCACTTGAGATTCTGAAATGAAAGTGGGAACACATTACCATAGATTTCGTTACGGGTTTTCCCACGGTTTCTCAAGGCATATATGCGATTTGGGTTATTGTTGATAGATTAACTAAGTCTGCTCATTTCTTACCGATACGATAGACTTATTCCCTTGAACGTCTTGCTCGTATGTACGTAAATGAGATTGTGAGATTGCATGGCATGCCAGTATCCATAGTTTTAGATCGTGACCCAAGATTCACTTCACGATTTTGGGTTAGCTTGCAAAAAGCTATGGGCACGAATTTACGATTCAGTTCGGTATACCATCCTCAAACGAACGGACAATCAGAGAGGACTATTCAAACTCTTGAAGATCTATTAAGACTCTGTGTCCTAGACTTCAAAGAAATTTGGGATAAATATTTACTATTATTGAAATTCTCTTACAACAACAGTTATAAGGCAAGTATAGGTGTGGCTCCATTCGAAGCATTGTATGGACGAAAGTGTCGCTCTCCAATATGTTGGGATGAGGTGGGTGAAGCAACATTGTTGGGACCAGAGTTGGTACATATGACTACGAAAAAGATCCAAATGATTCGGCAACGTATACAAACGGCACAAGATCGACAAAAGAGTTATGCGGATCTTCATCGAAAGGACGTGAAATTTAGTATTGGGGATCATGTATTGTTGCGAGTTGCTCCATGGAAGGGAGTTACAGGATTTGGGAAGAGAGAAAAGCTCAATCCACAATTTATTGGTCCATTTCAGATTCTTGACCGAGTAGGAAAAGTAGCCTATAGACTCGCGTTACCTCCAAACATGTCTCGTGTTCATAATGTTTTTCACATATCTGTGCTTCGTAAATATGTGAAAGATCCGAACCACGTTATTGAGTTAGGACCAGACGAGATAGCCGAAGACTTAACGTATGAGGAGGTACCTGTCAAGATCTTAGATAGAAAGGAGCATGTTCTACGCACAAAGGTCATACCACAAGTCAAAGTTTTGTGGAGGAACCATGCTATTGAGGAATTGACCTGAGAGTTGAAAACGGAAATAAAAGCGAGGTATCCTCACCTTTTCGAAACACCAGGTACGTACGTCAATTTCGAGGATGAAATTTCATAAGGAGGGGAGGTTGTAAGACCCCAACTTATTATAAATGAAATTAAATTTCTCTATTTATTATTTTGAAATTGTGACGCCCCCAAAATTAGGTATACATCACCCATCTTGGGTCGCCACTTACGTGGTACATAAATCCAAATACAAACTTAATTATACAGCTGTCGTGTACAATACGACAAAACATAAACTGTGAGTTTGAATACAAATATTATCTTCTAGAGAGTATTCATACTCAAAAGGAGTCCTCATTACATTTATTAACACACTATTACATAGAATAGTGAGGACTACTAACTAATACTATCATTCGGACCATCACTCCGTTCCCCGACTTGCCCCAGCTACGTTCTCATTTCCTGAAGAGAACAGTGAAAGAAAGGGTGAGCTCAACTAGCCCAGTAAGAAATATTATGACTAAGATAATGCAGAATAAATTATCATTAGCTTTCAACAATGTTAAACTGATAAAATATAATAGACATCAAGTTTAACTGCAGCGGAACAATCAATCCATTAAAAGAGTCAAGTAGAAAATAAACTCTACTATCTTTTATGATTTAAAAAGTTTTTCATCACTTTTATCGCTGAGACTCAACTTAATAAATAATTCACATCATCCCTGCACTACGGCCAGGGATATTCGTTAGGGTCACGACCACAAATTCCATGCACTACGGGCCAAGGATATTTGTGTATTCATCAATGGTCATGATCATGCCAACAACTGTCCATCAATGCACTACGGGCCAATGAGGACTTCTACCACATCATTTATAACATTACGGTCATGATTATACCGAATAATCCCTGGTCATAATCATACCAAGTCCATCTATGCACTACAGGCCACAGATGACTTTCAACATTTTATAAACATGAGGATGATGACAATGATATAAGAATTCAATAAAACAAGTTCAAGAATTAATTTATCCAAGAATTAACAACGTCCAAATTGTCAACATGATACTGCATTGTGGAGTAAAATTCAAGAATGCTTAGAAGAATATTTTCTTGAAAAGATACTGGATGAAACGCAACTATCAAGGATATTTCACAAATTTCATGGAGTATAGAAGTCAAAACTTAACCAACTGAGTATAATAAAGAATGGAATAACAAAAGAAATCACCATGCATGCGATAGACCGCACAAACAGGTTATTCCAACAAAATAATAAATAATAGAACCAGGTCCGGCGTAAACGCACAGACATGATATTCCGACAGAATAATAAATAATGGAACCAGGTCCGGTGTAAAACACACAGACAGGATATTCCGACAGAATAATAAAGAACAGTATAATAAATAATGGAACCAGGTCCGGCGTAAACGCACAGACAGGATATTCCGACAGAATAATAAATAATGGAACCAGGTCCGGTGTAAAACACACAGACAAGATATTCCAACAGAATAATAGAAGAATTTCACCAAGTATGCGGTACTTCACATAAACAGGTTATTCCAACATAATAACAAAGAATGGAACAACAGAAGTTCTCTTCATGAAGATGAAAGAAAGAAATAATATTCCCTACCTTAAAAGAACTGGATATTAAAAAAGTGAAGTAGCAGAATACTTTTATTCTCTCTCTCTTATTCTCTCTATACTTTCTCTCTCTATAGCTTGAATGAATTCGTGAAAAATAATGAAGCCCTAGGCCTCTATTTATAGAAAAACTGAGGGTGGCTCTTGGTCTTAACGAAGGGTCAAATGACTCTTGGTCCTAACGAAGGGTCAAATGACTCTTGGTAATATTGAAGGGACAACTACTATTGACGAAAGTAATTACTATTGACCAAGGTAAATACTATTGACGAAGGTAATTACTATTGACCAAGGTAAATACTATTGACGAAGGTAATTACTATTGACCAAGGTAAATACTATTGACGACGGTAATTACTATTGACGACGGTAATTACTATTGACGACGGTAATTACTATTGACGAAGAGACTCTTAGATGATGACATATGGCCCCCCATAAAAAATAACCAAACTTACCACAACGTCTCAATTATTGATTTAATAATATAACATATTATACAGATGATACTATGACAATAATTTAAGAAATATGATGCAGCAATTACTGTAACAATAATTGAGTATAGCTGAGTGACTTCTCACGTAAGCATCAATAATCAATACCGTGTGCTACTATGCAACCACGCGTATTACTGTACTTTTACTACCGGGTAGTTCAACAGTTTTAACGGTTTTAACGGTAACACCTCAGCCGTTATTTTTATAGAAAGATAATTTTGTCGTTTTCTAACTACGACTATACTTCTGTTGTGGGGTCCACCAATGATTGTGCCGTCGTACGAATATTCTCCGATAAAAAAAATATTCCCCGACCAAACGAATATTTTAAAACAACTTGCTTACTTTTCAAAATTTATAAATAATACCCACAACTATAATATTATATCAAATTCACACCATAATTATTTCGAGAAAATTAAATATTTATTCATAAAATCTGGGGTCTCACAATCTCCCCTCCTTATGGAATTTCGCCCTCGAAATTTACGTACATACCTGGTATGCCGAACAGGTGAGGATACATTGAATTCACTTCAAATTCTAAATCTTGAGGTATAACCTTTGAGCGTCGAATATGATCCTTCTTATCCAAGATTTTAACACGTATCTCCTCAAACATTAAATCATCCGCTATCTCGTCCGGTTCTAAATTAATAATGTTGTTCAGGCCGTCCATATATTTACGTAACATCGATACGTGAAAAAAAACGTTATGAACACACGACATGCTTGGCGGTAAAACGAGTCTATAAGCCACAGTTCCTACACGATCGAGGATTTTAAATGGGTCAACTACATCGAGGGTTGAGATTTCCTCCCTTTGTCAATTCTTGCTTCTAGAATAACGCCCTCTTGAATCTTCTTACATTCATCAGCTCCGGGTGTGTAGCTTGAACGGCCTTAACGTTATCGATTAAAGTCGATTTTACTCGTATATTCGTTATCTTCGTATGGGTCCCTCGAGTCTTTAACTCTATCTTCGTCATTTGTAAGTTATACGAAATGAGTCTTTGTTTTAACAACATCGCCCTCGTAAACACATACGATCTTTTACTCAACACGTCAGTTACCACGTTCGCTTTTTCATGATGTTATTGAATGGTACGATCGTAATCTTCAACAGCTCGAGCCAACGTCTGTGGCGCATAATACGTTCGTTTTAGTTGAAGAAATATTTGAGGGTTTAAGAAATGGATTTTGTACTGGGGTCAATACAAAATTCAATTTTACGCTCTGGGGTAGGCTAAGAAGTCTTCAAGAATACGTCAAGAAATTTATTAACAATAAAAATATCGTTCAAAACTGTGACCCTCGTCCAAGACTTGGATAACACGTCACATTGATACCTATCAACTTGCCATCGTCATTTACAACGTCTCCTACGGAAAGTCTAGCTTCGGTGCATTCCACACCAGGAAGTCAACAACGAAAGGAACGGGGATTTTTACTTATGGCTTGATATGATAATGATTGACTTTAGACATTTGGTTACTTGAATTCGCATAATAGGTTGGTTAGGAATATGAAAGCTAACAACCTTACGAAAAGCATGATGAGCAGTTAACCAATCGTTTCCAAAAATCACATCAAAGAAAAGTATTTTCAAAGAGATAAGATCAACAGGTAACGTGAAAGTGTTGATTTGAACAAGATTTATAAATAGTGGAGGTAACAAAGGTTTCTCCCAACAGAATTTCAACAGATAAATCAAAGTCTAACTTCTCCGGAGTTAAGTTCAAACATTGAACACAACTAGGTGAAATAAAAGAGTGAGTAGAACCGGTATCTAACACGGTATAGACTTCGCAAGAGTTTATGACTAACATACCCGTGATAATTTTATTCAGGTTCCTCGTCACGAAAAAAACGCTCTCTTTTAAACTACTGGCTTTGGCTTTTCTGGGACGGTCTTTGGTGCCTCCATCCTATCTGAACTTGTCTTCGGTGAACGACAAAATTGGGCTAAGTGACCTTCTCTTCCATAATTATAACATGCTTTAGACGGCATCGCGCAGTTTGGACTGATGTGCCCCTCCCCTCCGCATTTGAAACATATGATAGGTGGTCGTTCTCCTTCCTTAACAACGGGTGCTGGTACTGACGTCTTTCCATCATTGTTGAATCTCCTCTTCTTAAAATGACCATTCTTATTGTTTTGGCCCTGATTACCACCGAAGTGGTTACCATTTCTGGCCTGTTGATTTCCTCCACGCTTGTTATCACCGCTTTGATGACCGCTCTCACTGGTATTATCATTTTGTCGACTGCTCTCTTTTGGTTGCGTTGACTCGTTATCGCGCTCCACTAACTGAGCCCTATTCACAACATTTGAATACAAACATAGTTTATGAGAAATAAGATGTTGACGTATCTTAGGTTTCAAACCTCGCAAAAATATTCGCGTCATTCGCTCTTCATTATCCACCAAGTGGGACGCAAATCGGGACAACTCGGCAAACTTGGCTTCGTACTGCGACACGGTTATGTTGTTTTGCTCTAACTTGATAAATTCCACCTCCTTCATGTGACGAATACTTTCGGAAAAGTACTTGTCATTGAAAAATTCTTGGAACTTCTGCCAAGACATCTTGAGTGCGTCAGGCTGGGTACGTTTTAAAGATTCCCACCAGTAATCTGCCTCTTCACGCAACATAAAAGTGGCAAAGGGAACCTTTTGCTCCTCGGAGCATCCCAAAACATCAAATATCTTGGTGATCTGCTTTAACCACGTCTCCGCCTTAAGTGGTTCTGGCTTTCCCAAAAACTCCGGTGGTCCCAGCTCCTTGAATTGCTTAGCGGTGACCAACCGTGGGTTGCCATTGTTTCCTCCTGCATTATGAACAGGAGCCGCCTTCGCCTGATGTTGCATGAATTCTAAAAAGCTCTTAAACATACCGTCGTTCGTCAATTGATCAGTGTTGTGGTTTACAGGAGGATTATCATCATCCTGTTGCACATTGTCCTGATTATTGATCTGTGGAGACTCAACGGTCTCCTGTACTCCATTGCTTATCTCAACATTTTCAGATGTCATTTTCAGATACTGCCACAAAACAAAGGTTAATTAACATGTAACATATTATCCATATACTTTGACCGACCAATTAAATACCAAATAAACTTAGGTAGGTCATACTAGCGAAGGAATTTCCCGTCTCTCCCCTCCTAGCTCTAGTCTCACATCTTAGCCAGGGATCATATCCCTAAGCTCTGATACCAACTGTGACGCCCCCAAAATTAGGTATACATCACCCATCTTGGGTCGCCACTTACATGGTACATAAATCCAAATACAAACTTAATTATACAGCTGTCGTGTACAATACGACAAAACATAAACTGTGAGTTTGAATACAAATATTATCTTCTAGAGAGTATTCATACTCAAAAGGAGTCCTCATTACATTTATTAACACACTATTACATAGAATAGTGAGGACTACTAACTAATACTATCATTCGGACCATCACTCCGTTCCCCGACTTGCCCCAGCTACGTTCTCATTTCCTGAAGAGAACAGTGAAAGAAAGGGTGAGCTCAACTAGCCCAGTAAGAAATATTATGACTAAGATAATGCAGAATAAATTATCATTAGCCTTCAACAATGTTAAACTGATAAAATATAATAGACATCAAGTTTAACTGCAGCGGAACAATCAATCCATTAAAAGAGTCAAGTAGAAAATAAACTCTACTATCTTTTATGATTTAAAAAGTTTTTCATCACTTTTATCGCTGAGACTCAACTTAATAAATAATTCACATCATCCCTGCACTACGGCCAAGGATATTCGTTAGGGTCACGACCACAAATTCCATGCACTACGGGCCAAAGATATTTGTGTATTCATCAATGGTCATGATCATGCCAACAACTGTCCATCAATGCACTACGGGCCAATGAGGACTTCTACCACATCATTTATAACATTACGGTCATGATTATACCGAATAATTCCTGGTCATAATCATACCAAGTCCATCTATGCACTACAGGCCACAGATGACTTTCAACATTTTATAAACATGAGGATGATGACAATGATATAAGAATTCAATAAAACAAGTTCAAGAATTAATTTATCCAAGAATTAACAACGTCCAAATTGTCAACATGATACTGCATTGTGGAGTAAAATTCAAGAATGCTTAGAAGAATATTTTCTTGAAAAGATACAGGATGAAACGCAACTATCAAGGATATTTCACAAATTTCATGGAGTATAGAAGTCAAAACTTAACCAACTGAGTATAATAAAGAATGGAATAACAAAAGAAATCACCATGCATGCGATAGACCGCACAGACAGGTTATTCTAACAGAATAATAAATAATGGAACCAGGTCCGGCGTAAACGCACAGACAGGATATTCTGACAGAATAATAAATAATAGAACCAGGTCCGGTGTAAAACACACAGACAAGATATTCCAACAGAATAATAGAAGAATTTCACCAAGTATGCGGTACTTCGCATAAATAGGTTATTCCAACATAATAACAAAGAATGGAACAACAGAAGTTCTCTTCATGAAGATGAAAGAAAGAAATAATATTCCCTACCTTAAAAGAACTGGATATTGAAAAAGTGAAGTAGCAGAATACTTTTATTCTCTCTCTCTTATTCTCTCTATACTTTCTCTCTCTATAGCTTGAATGAATTCGTGAAAAATAATGAAGCCCTAGGCCTCTATTTATAGAAAAACTGAGGGTGGCTCTTGGTCTTAACGAAGGGTCAAATGACTCTTGGTCCTAACGAAGAGTCAAATGACTCTTGGTAATATTGAAGGGACAACTACTATTGACGAAAGTAATTACTATTGACCAAGAAGGTAAATACTATTGACCAAGGTAAATACTATTGACGAAGGTAATTACTATTGACCAAGATAAATACTATTAACGACGGTAATTACTATTGACGACGATAATTACTATTGACGACGGTAATTACTATTGACGACGGTAATTACTATTGACGAAGAGACTCTTAGATGATGACATATGGCCCCCCATAAAAAATAACCAAACTTACCACAACGTCTTAATTATTGATTTAATAATATAACATATTATACAGATGATACTATGACAATAATTTAAGAAATATGATGCAGCAATTACTGTAACAATAATTGAGTATAGCTGAGTGACTTCTCACGTAAGCATCAATAATCAATACCGTGTGCTACTATGCAACCACGCGTATTACTGTACTTTTACTACCGGGTAGTTTAACAGTTTTAACGGTTTTAACGGTAACACCTCAGCCGTTATTTTTATAGAAAGATAATTTTGTCGTTTTCTAACTACGACTATACTTCTGTTGTGGGCTCTACCAATGATTGTGCCATCGTACGAATATTTCCCGACAAAAAAAATATTCCCCGACCAAACGAATATTTTAAAACAACTTGCTTACTTTACAAAATTTATAAATAATACACACAACTATAATATTATATCAAATTCACACCATAATTATTTCGAGAAAATTAAATATTTATTCATAAAATCTGGGGTCTCACAGAAATAGTAAGGGTTGAATTGATTAATGTGGTTAGTTGTGGGTAAAATGCACAAATAGTTCAAATAAGCAAGAGGTTATAAAATATTCATTATTATCGGGGAATATTCGTTTGGTCGTGAAATATTCTTGCTGTCAGAGAATATTCGTACGATGGCGTAGCCTTGTGTGGGCCCCATAACGGAAAACGATTGGATGAAGAAAACGACAAGTATAAGTTGTTTATAAATAACGGTGTAGTTGTTACCGTTAATACTGTTGGAATACCCGGTGGTTAAAACACAGTAATACGTGTTGTTGCACAGTATCACACGGTACTGCACCAATTATTGATTCTTACGTAAGAAGGCACTACTCAATAATTGTTACAGTAATTACTGTTCAATATTTTATTTTATTGATTGAATAGTTGCTGCGTTGATATTTTATATTATTTTTGTTTCAATAATTGTCACTACACAGTATTTTCCATTATCGGAGCAATAGTTCATATTATTTGAATAATATTATTAGATAGCATTATTGGCAATGTCTAGAAAGTTCTGTCTAAGGAGATGGTCACCTAATTGCGCGCCAGTAAAGAGAAATCCTTATTGGAAAGTCCTCTCTTTCTTAGGAACGGCCTGGTTGTCGATATTGTGATTCTGTAATAATATTTGTGAACAATTAATTATTGATTTATATGATAAGAAAAATATTCATTTTATGTAGATATAGATGGAGAAAATTTTTAATGTGACAATTGTTAAAAATTAATATTTTATTTTTTTCTGATAAAATAACTCATTTATATTATATTATAATAATATAATAATGGTGATATTTTTACAATGAATGTGGGATATATGAATATATAAGGAGGAAGAGTATTTTTGTTACTAAAAATATTTAAAACATGTTTTTCATGTTTGTGGACCCCATTTCTTGACTGAAATTTGATTATAGCCTATAAAATCGTCCGTATGTGGATTTTGGTCAATTTTTATTTAGAATTTGAAAAAATTTAAAATTACAAAGTTGTAGAGAATTAAATTTTCTATGAAATGGACATAGGATTCAAATTTTTCTGATAAAAGGACTATTTATTATGAATTATTGAAGTTCTAGAATAATTGATTTTTGAAGTTTTAAATTTTTTTTTAAAAAAAGCGTTTTTGTTATGATTGGTGGGCTCACTTGTTTTTAAACATGTTAAAATCTGAATTCAAAGGTTAGCGTAGAAAATTATAATAAATATTATTATTTTATTAAATTTTCTGCTTTGGTGTTCTAAACAATTTCCTATAAATAGGGTGCTTAGGTTAGAATTCAAAATCACACCAGAAACTAAAAATTTCTCTCTCTATATTATCGAGCGTATTCTTGTGAGTATTTTAATACTTTGAGTGTTGCTATACGGTGCAAGTTACTTCAGCACTATATCCAGTATTTCCAATTAGAAGTATTGTCTTTCTGAAGTAAGGGATGTTATTTTTTTTTCATAAAAGATATTATTTTTTAATATCGTTATGCCGAAATATTGGTCTGAACTTTTTATTAAATTTGAAACTTTTTTTGTCGGGGTTACTATTCATGTATACGGTACTATTCACGTATACGGCACTATTCACAGAAAAATGAAATTTTCTCTTCTTTGTCCCGGATGTCTATTTTTGTTACTAGCTTTGATTGTATCCATGTTTTAATCTTTATTCTTGAATTTTACTCCGCTAAGGTATGTTATGAAGTATTTTTGAACATGGATAAACCGAAGTCCGAATCCTTAATATTTGTTCTTTTGTTTCACTGGATTCGTTTTCTTTAAAATATTTTTTATCATCCGCAATCCTAAATGATGATATCATTGAATATCTTTGGCCTGTAGTGCAAAGATGAAATTTTCTGATGAATATCTTTGGCCCGTAGTGCAAAGATGAATAGGTGTTTAGATGAACATGACCAACTGATAAATATCGTTGGCCTGTATTGCAAAGATGAATATTTGATTCCAGATATTTATTGATTGATGTTACAGGGATAAAATAATGACGATGAACTTTTAAATTCATATATAGAAGATAGTAGATTTCATTATCTACTTAACTCTTCTAATGAATTATTATTTCCGCTGCCAATATTGATTTAAAATTTATTGTCTATTGTATTCTATTAGATTTTCCCTGTTGAGGACTAACGATAATTTGATCTATATTATCTTAGCCATAATATTCTTTAATAGGCTAGTTGTGCTCACCCTTTTTTTTGTTCCATTTTTCTTCTCAGGAGGCGAGAATGGAGCGAGTACTAGTCGGGGTATGGAATGATGGTTCTAGAAATTATTTAGTAGTCCTCGCCATTTTTGTAAAATAATGTATCAATAATTGTAATGAGGACTATTTGAGTGTGGATATTGTCTAGAAGACAATATTTGTAGTTAAACTCACAGTTTATGTGTTGTCATATTTTGCACGACAATTGTATTAATAAAGTTGTAGTTATTTCTGTACCATATTTTGGCGACTCAGGATGATTGATATATATCTGTTTTGAGGGCGTCACAGTTAATCTTTGCACATTCCATTAATTACGACTGAGTAATTATGTAGGTGGGCCCCGACTTGGTACGTGGGGCGAGTGGGTGTCTGTGTAACGACCCCAAAATAGGTTCATTCCACCCAACCCATTCTGAGTCGTCAAATACATGGTACAGAAAACAACTACAACTTTATTACAACAATTGTCGTGCAAAATACAACAACACATATGCTGTGAGTTTGGATACAAATATATACCAAATGTGACTCATGTTCCAACCGTGGACATCACCTCACAATAACACCTTACATAAAGGTATAGTCAAAAACTGTTTTAGAAATTAGAATCTTTGGGAAGTGCTCAAGGAAACCTTCGTACATGGGAGGCCACGCGTCTAGGTTATGATAGATATCATATGGCCGCAGAATTATCCTTGGTTGACCCAATAGATCCCAAAAAAAAACGAGAAGATTACTATCATATTCTTCCCAATGGTGAGTCTTCTCTTGACATATCATTATCTCTACTGTCTCTAATTGAGAATTATACTTTAAACAAACACCAAGATTATATAGGTAGTGTTCGTATATATACTCAGCAAGTGGATGAGCACATCCCTGTCTTATGATGACACGAGGTTGTATGTCGTTAGACATCTTGTATGATAGTGGCAACCCACCCTTCCAACGTTGGGTACACCTTACCCTATTGGATTCACCAAATATAACTACTAAATGAACTTTTCTATACTGCTTCGGGAGAACATCCACAGCTAGAGACCACTGTTCTATTTTTCCGTTACCCTCGCTCGACCCAGCTACACTCTTATTACCTGAAAGGAATTGTGAAGCAAAAGGGTGAGCACAACTAGCCCAGTAAAGAATATCATGACTAAAGATAATTAAATTATCAGTAGCCTTCATCAATAATAAATCAGAGATTTAGAACATATGGTAAATGATAAAAATTTCAACCATAGTTGCAGCGGAACGAGCAATCCATTAGAAGAGTCAAATAGACTATAAAGTCTATTATCTTCTTCATGTTAAAAATCCATCAACAATGTTTTATCTCTGTAACATCAATCAACAGTTCCTTTCCACAATCATATGAATAACTTATAATCATAATTGTGATTCTAAATTTTTCTTCGCACCCAGGACAAAGAATATTTTCATCACATGTCTTTACCTGAAACATCAAAGATCATGGTTATACCAAATCACAGTTCCTGTTCGTAATCATACTAATAAATCCATCTTTGCACTACGACCAAAGATATTCAACAACAGTTTATCTTTGCACTACGGGCCAAAGATATTCATCAACAGACCATCTTTGCACTACAGGCCAAAGATATTCAACAACATGTCATCTTTGCACTACAGGCCAAAGATATTCCTCAACAATTCATATTTGCACTACAGGCCAAATATATTCATATCTCAAAGAAATATATAATCATTTCAGAATTTATATACACCATAATTATAACCATGTTAATCAATTCATCTTTACACTTAAGCTAAAGATATTCAATTGTAAATTCAATGGTCATGATCATACCAGTCACAATTCAACTTTGCACTACAGGCCAAAGAGAACCCTAGTCATGATCATACCAATAATCTACCCATCTTTACACTCCAATGAAAGAGAATTTCAACATCAGGGTTATAAAAATGTTATATATGATGATAAAAATAATATGATCAACATATAGATTTAATCTCAAGAGTAATATTCATAAATCAACTATAATTTGGTTAGTAAAAGAAACCAATTTTTGTCGTGAATAGTAACTCGTGAATAGTAACTCATGAATAGTAACTCGTGAATAGTAACTCGTGAATAGTAACACCGACTCAAAAAGGTAGAAATTTCACAATAAAATTCATACCAATACTTCGGTATAATGATATTGAAAGAATAACATTTCTTAAGCTTATAAACAATTTATTTAAATTGTTTACACTTTACTAATTAATGCATTTAATCATCATAAAATGTCAACTCTAAAGATTTCATCATCAATAGCCAAAACTCTCATCAAAAATCTGCATATACCTCATATAGGATTCTCAAGTCATAAAATCCTATTTTCCAATTTTCTTACTTCACAAAACATATTTAATTCATTAACTCATAACTAGACCATTTTCATAAAAATTACCAAATCAATTCCAAAAATATTTCTTTTCTGGGATTTAACATAATATAGTCCCATAGTGAACATATATTTTTCTCAGAATTTTTAAAAGTCATTTACTATTTTTCATATGGTCAAAACAGCAGAATATTTAGACATTTATCAAAAATTGTACTTTTATCCAAAAATTTTGAAATTAACAGAGTATACTTCCATCATATACATGTACTCCCAATAAAAATTTCATCAATTTTGGAGTTAACCACAAGAAATTATAAGCAGTTGCTTTTAAAATAGTCTTTTCTCATAAAATTCATAACTCTCAATCTATACATCCAAAAATTACCATTTTTGGACACAATCAAGAAAACTCATCAAAATATCATTTCAAATTTTTCCAGAATTTTTGAAGGTCAAAAAAATTACGAAACTGAAAATCATAACAACCTTTAAAATCCCTTAATATCTCTTACCTCAAAACAGCAGTACTTCTGACCGGAATGTAAAGCCGAAGGAAACTTGCACTGAATAGCAACTCTCCAAGTATCTAAATACTCACAAAATACACTCAATAATCTAGAGAGAGAAAGAGAGAAAGCTTATGTTTCTGGTGTGATTTTCAATTCTAACTTAGCCCTCTATTTATAGGAAAATTTTGGTAGGTTTGACCTGCAACCTGATGGCTTTACCTGCTACTATTCCCACCCACCACATTTGAAATATAATTCAGCACATTTCTTCACCAACCACAAGTGGGGTCCACCAATTCTAGAATTTTCCACCAAAATGATAAACTCCGAAAATTCAACAATTTCTGAACCAGTCATCTCGTAAAATTCATAACAAATCATACATTCATTTTTAACGGTTCAAAATTTGTGGACATATACTCAACTTATATATGTATAACATATCCAAATATTACTACGATCCAACTGTCGGATTAAAAATTATAACCCCCGCAAAATATCTCAAAAACCCTGATTTTTAATACCTCCATTCCGACAAAAATACTGATAAAAACCTCAACATTAACTCCTTCATTTTAACCACAAAAATATATCCCTCATTTATATCCACATAAAATAAATATTTTCTTATCATATAAATCAATAATTAATTATTCACAAATAATATTACAGAATCACATTTATGACAACCAGGCCGTTCCCAGGAAAGAGGGGGCTTTCCAATAAGGATTTCTCCTTACTAGCGCGCAATTAGATGACCAAACCTCTCCTTAGACAGAACTTTCTAGACATTGCCAATAATGCTATCTAATAATACTATTCAAATAATATGAATTATTGATCTGATAATGGAAAATACTGTGCAGCAACAATTATTGAACAACAATAATATAAAATTTCAACGTAGCAATTATTGAATCAATAAAATAAAATATTGAACAGTAATTACTGTAACAATTATTGAGTAGTGCCTTCTTACGTAAGAATCAATAATTTCAAAAATACTGTGCAATACCGTGTGCTACTGTGCAATAACGCGTATTACTGTATTTTAACCACCGGGTATTTCAACAGTATTAACGATAACAACTACGCCGTTATTTGTAAAAACTCAAATTTGTCGTTTTGCTTCACCCGACAGTTATTCGTTATGGGGCCCACAAATAGCTTCGCCGTCGTACGAATATTCTCCGACAGAAAGAATATTCCACGACCAAACGAATATTCCCCGACAACAATGATTATTTTATAACCACTTGCTTATTTTGAAAAAAAATTCATATTTCACCCATAACTTTAAACTTTTATCAATTTAACCATTTACTGAATAGTAATTATAAGAAAAATTGAATACTTTTATTTCATAAAATTCGGGGTCTTACAGTCTGTTCAGTTTAAATGTTCGTACCATCTTAATTAAGTAATTTTGTATTCTCTTATTTTAAGTTACTTATAATAAGAGGGGCCGGGGGGGGCAATGTTGGGGCATGATCTTGTGAGCCCGGATGGTTCGTTGGGATCAATGCCATGTGGTAGAATATTCCAATCAGGAGCCTTGACATTCTAAAGAATCCATAGTCCTGGTTGACTTATGATTCCCTTTTCCAATTTGACTTCATACCTTTAAGGTGACCAAAATCAAATTCATTTATGGGGGTGGGGTAGTCCGGATCAATTTCGACTTCCAATTCTTAAGGAGATTGAATTTCATCCAAGTATGAAAACTGAAGTAATAAGGAGTCCTATTCCTACTCAGGGATGGGTTTGTTAAGGCAGTGTGAGTAAGGTATAAATACACGACTATAACTTAAATTACAGGTAATGACTTTTTGTCAATTTCACGCACTAAAGTTATAACGTGCCTTCATTGTTAACATTTTCTAGCCTGTACTTATTCTCACACCAGCTCTATTCCTCGATGGCTCCGACCATCAGGCTCTTCTGTGACGCCCCCAAAATTAGGTATATATCACCCATCTTGGGTTGTCAGATACATGGTACAGAATACAAATACAACTTACTAATACAACTGTCGTGTACAATACTACAAAACATAACTGTGAGTTTGAATATAATTATTGTCTATTAGAGACTATACAAACTCAAAAGGAGTCCTCATTATAATTATTGTCACACTATTTAATAGAATAGTGAGGACTACAAATACTATCATCTGGTCCATCACTCCGTTCCCCGACTCGTCCCAGCTATATTCTCATTTCTTGAAGAGAACAGTGAAAGAAAGGGTGAGCTCAACTAGCCCAGTAAAAAATTTTATGACTAAGATAATGCAGAATAAATTATCATTAGCCTTCAACAGTGTTAAACTGATAAAATATAACGAACATCAAGTTTAACTGCAGCGGAACAAGCAATCCATTAAAAGAGTCAAGTAGAGAATAAAATCTACTATCTTCTATGATTTAAAAGGTTTTTCAACACTGTTATCGCTGGGACTCAGCTTAATAAAATAATTCACATCATCGAATCACCCCTGCACCACGGCCAAGGATATTCGTGTATTCATTAATGGTCATGATCATGCCAACAACTGTCCATCAATGCACTATGGGCCAATGAGGACTTTTACCACATCATTTATAACATTACGGTCATGATTACACCGAATAATCCCTGGTTATAATCATACCAAGTCTATCAATGCATTACATGCCATAGATGACTTTCAACATTTTATAAACATGAGGATGATGACAATGATATAAGAATTCAATAAAATAAATTCAAGAATTAATTTATCCAAGAATTAACAACGTCCAAATTGTCAACATGATACTGCTTTGTGGAGTAAAATTCAAGAATGCTTAGAAGAATATTTTCATAAAAAGATACTGGATGAACCGCAATTATCAAGGATATTCCACTAATTTCATGGAGTATAGAAGTTAAAACTTAACCAACTGAGTATAATAAAGAATAGAATAACAAAAGAAATCACCCGGCATGCGATAGACCGCACAGACAGGTTATTCCAACAAAATAATAAATAATAGAACCAGGTCCGAAGTAAACGCACAGACAGGATATTCCGACAGAAAAATAAATAATGGAACAAGGTCCGGCATAAACGCACAGACAGGATATTCCGACAGAATAATAAATAATAGAACCAGGTCCGGCGTAAACGCACAGACAGGATGTTCCAACAGAATAATAACAAGACGGAAGCAGGTCCGGTGTAAAACACACAGACAGGATGTTCTAACAGAATAATAATAAAAACAGAACCAGGTCCGGTGTAAAACACACAGACAGGATGTTCCAACAGAATAACAGAAGAATGTCACCAAGTATAGGGTAGACCGCGTATACAGGTTATTCCAACAGAATAATTAGAAATGAAATAACAACAGTTCTCTTCATGAATAAGAAAGAATAACACCCCTTACTGTTTTAAAGAATAACTGAAATAAGGAAGTAGTTAAGTAGCATAATACTTTTCTTCTCTCTCTCTATAGTTTCTCTCTCTAGAGTTCAGTGAATTCGTAAGAAATAATGAAAGAATGAGTTGCTATTTATAGAAAAAGAGAATGCATAGTAACTAATCCATGAACGGTCCAGATTGATTACTTTAATCTGACGGTCCATATTTAAAGAAAAATCTTTTAAATAAAATATAATATATTCTATTTATAGAATAACTTTAATAAAGTATTCTGTTTTATATAAAAAGATGTTTCTGTTTTATTACGTTAATAATATGAATAAAACAAAACTTCATTATCGCTAAATAATTCATATTATTAACTGACAATAATTGAATCAAACTGAGTGACTTCTCACATAAGCATTAATAATCAATACCGTGTGCTACTATGCAACCACACGTATTACTGTACTTTTACTATCGAGTAGTTCAACAGTATAAATTATAAAACTTTCGCCGTTATTTTTAATAAAATATTTTTGTCGTTTTCTCAATCCGACAGTAATTCCGTTGTGGGGTCCACCAATAATTGTGCCGTTGTACGAATATTCCCTGTTAAAACGAATATTCCCCGACCAATCGAATATTATATAACAACTTGCGTACTTTGCAAAATTTATAAATATTACCCACAACTATAACATTATATCAAATTAACTCCATAATATTCAAAAATGATATTTATAAAAAATTCATCTTTATTTATAAAAGTTGAGGTCTTACATCTTCAGTGCGTTTATCCATTTTCTGAGCAGAATTTGACTCGTTGCTCGGTGATTGGACGAGCGAACAAATCTTGGTGTTAATATACTACTAACAACGTGCTTGTAAGTTTGAGTTTAAAATTTACAAGAGAAATGTAAAAATAGATATGCTTGTTCAGACCTAAATATGCTTGATCTTTAACTTCTTTTTGTGAAATGAATAAGATGGTATAATAGATCTCATTGTTACGAAAATTTTGATATATTATTTGGAATTAAAACAATAGGCTTATGACTTTTGACCTGTTTAATATTTGCGCGCGGGTCGGGTTTACTCGACTGAAGATTGAAGATGACCACCTCCTTATTTACATGTTTTTTTTTCTCTTTTCTTTTTAAAGTCACGTCTGAAGATAAATGAAGGATTTTGACGCTAGTCTAATAAATCTAACGAAATGGTCCAATTAATAAATTTTAAAAAGTTCAATGTGTCAATTTCATATTTTTAAAATTTAGTGGTGGTGTAATGTTTAAAAGTCGACAACTATAATAGAGTCATACCCCTTTTTACCCTTATGGTTCCAATCTACTATAAAACGAAACCATAGCCCAGGGCCGGCCCTGGGCATAGGCCCAAGAGGCATGGGCCTAGAGCCCCAAAAATTTTGGAGCTCCAATTTTTTTTTTAATATGTATATGATCATCGGCCATCACACTTCTCTTGCTAGCTGCTGCTGTACTGCATATGATCATCGCCCATCACATTGACTGAGACGCACACACATTTGACATCTATTGAGTATTGACTATCATCTCTTCTTCATTCGGTCCAATTCTCAGAATAATTTTGTTTTACCAAGTAACTAATTTCTCCACTCTTTTTTACTTTTAATACTTTTGTTCCATAAGATTGGTTCTTGCTGCTCAGTTGCTCCAATTGAAATTGTATACAGTAAAACCCTAAGTCCCTAATATAGTAATATGTTTTCTGAAAGTTTGTGCATCTGGAAGAATGGTTATTAAGTTTGCATAATTGGTAAACCGTAAACCCCTAATAGACCTGTTATGGAAAAATTTACATGGTTACTAGATGTATTGCACTATTTGAAGCAAATAGAAGAGTGTTACCCAAATACTTGGGTTGCTTATAGAATTCCATTAACCATACCAGTTATTGTTGCCTCTGCTGAGAGAAGCTTTTCAAAATTAAAGTTGATCAAATCTTATCTTAGTTCCACAATGTCACAGGAAAGATTGAACGATTTAGCTTTGTTGTCGATTGAAAAAAAGTTGGTTCATAAGCTTGACTATTCAAGCTTAATTGAAACTTTTGCGGCCAAAAATGCAAGAAGGGTAGTTTTTCAGTAATCAGGTACTGATCTTTGTAATTGTAACATTTTTATTTGAACTCAATAGTATCCTATTAAGTGATATTGAAAATTGAAGTCTTTTTTTTTTTTTTATCATTTGTTGCTCTTGAAAAAGTGACTTTTTTTAAAATGTAAGGGGCCCCAAATTCTATCTTCGCCTATAGCCTTGAAAATGTCAGGGCCGTCCCTGCCATAGCCTAATGGGTGGGTTTGGTAGAATGAACAGTGAAAAGAATGGTTGAGTTTGACTGAAGTGTAACTTTAATATTATTGAAATGACTTGAAAAGTCCAGGATAAATGAGAACCAGAAATGTTGTAACCAACTCGGACTCTTTTACTATTCATACTCTCATAGTCTAACCAAGAAATTACTTTCTATAAATAATTCCATTTCTTATAACTGTTAGGCAGTATTTCAAAGTTATTTACACAGTTAAAAAATTACAATGAATGAATTTGGTTAGCTAGCTCAACTCAAATCCATTTAAACATTTCGTGTAGTTAATTGAATTGGAAATCCATTCACTAATCTTGCCGAGGGGAAGAAGCTCATCCGATCTTCCTTCATTTGAGTCCACCTAACAAAATAAAATAATAAATTTGAAAATTAGCAAATATGAAAACCTACATTTTAATTTAATTAAGAATAATTAGCTGCTAATTATTTGTTGTTAAGTTTAATTAACAAAATTATGAAAACTAATAGATAGAAGATAAACCTGTATTTAGTTACAAAATAATGTAGAAATAGAGCGATTTGAAGTCGAGCTAACTCTGCCCCTGGACAAAAGCGTGGGCCTCCTCCAAAGGGAGAATAGAATGGACTATTTCTCCAATTTCTCTTTTCCTTTAATCCAAATAATAATAATAATAATAATGTTAGCAAAGGAAATATGAACCAAAAACTCAAATTAGAATGATTTATATGTTGATTAATTTCACATAAAATTTTAGAGTGTAGTTCTTGTTGCAGCTTCTACATGTGTGTGTATGATCTTAGAGAAGACTTACCAGATTTTGAGGTTCCATCCATCTCCAAGGGTTGAACTTGATTGATCCCTCATATGTGTTTTCATCAAGATGGACAGCGGAAAGAAATGGAACTACGAAACTTCCTTTGGGAATAACATAATCTACAAAATGAGATTAACAAAATAAATTAATTTCATACATACATATATATATATATATATATATATATATATATATATATATATATATATATATATATATATATAGGGTCAGGACCAGGTCCGGACTGTATTATGAAAAAAATCCAGTTTTATAAAATATTAAATTTTTTTTAGTTATTTTTTTTTTAAAAAAAAAATCCCAGATTATATATATATATATATATATATATATATATATATATATATATATATATAGCCCGGCTCTCTCCAGCGAACTGGAGGGAGCGAACTAAGAACGAACCGGCTATAGAACCGTCGCTATAGCATAAAAAACCGGCTTTCTATGCTATAGCGACGTAAAAAACCGTCGCTATAGCTGGTTCGTTCTTAGTTCGCTCCTTCAAAGCGGATTATATATATATATATATATATATATATATATATATATATATATATATATATATATATATATAAAGAGAGAGAGAGGGGGGGGAGAGAGAGAGAAAAAAAGACAACTTACATGACCATCAAATTTTGTAATGTTCATTGTAAAATTTGGCGGCAAAAGATTGACTTAAAAACAGTGTTGTCTACGTATTTTTAAATTGTGGCTATAATGAATAATACTATAAGATCAGGTGGTAATATAAGTTACACCATAATTATCATTTACGTAAATGGATTATCATTACATTAATGTCATAACGGATGAACTTTATCTATTTAATATCTAAATATATAAAGCCGGAGAGAGATTGGTGTAAACGATTTGTTGAAGCCTTTTTTGCTTCCAAAAATGCTTTTCAACTTTTAAGATTGATAATTCCTATTTTGTCCTTTTTGTTTTATTTTTTTATATATATTCTTTTAAATTTTATAAATTTCTACTCCACATAATTTATACACAACGTGTGTGACAGTTGAATTATCACCACACATTTATATATTAATTTGTTACAATTCACAAGACGTCTTTTCTTTCTCCGTAGATATAACGTACACATGGATTTTACCTTGATATTCAATGTTTTGTTTTGCTTCTCTCATCAACCATATTGCAATTCCCCCTAATCGAAGTGTTTCATCAATCACCTGTTGCAGAATTCTCTTGAATCTTAATATATATAAGGATTTAGAAGATAATATAGATGACGAAGAATTATATATTAGACGAAATAATTAATTCAAAAATAATATTAATATTCAAAGTTTCTTTTTTCGTATGGAAATGTCCAAGTGTCTTATAGAAGTATTAATATTGGGAAAATTAAACAAAATAGTACGACTCAAATTTCACACAAGGGTGTTGGAGAATATAAAAAAGAAGTTTGAGGCAGGGGTATATATATATATATATATATATATATATATATATATATATATATATATATATAATTAAGTTAATTAATAAAGAGAAATACTTACACATTGAGTGAAAGGCATAGCTTTGTAGTCTTGCCATGAAAGCATCTCTTCTTTACCATCGAAGCTTCTCCTTTGACTCCTCAGATTTTGTTGTTCTTCCTGTTTTCAATAGCATAGCCTTGTGATTAACACATGAACTGAGTATTTTACATAGTCAAATGCCGAAAATACTCTAGTTAAATAAATAAGCACATGATTGGCACGTGACACAAAATTATATATATAAAAAAAGTCGAACCAAATAATAGAATTTACACCAGGTGGCAACTATAGCAAGACAAGCGTATCATTTTGATAGTTGAGGGGCAAATTTGAAACTGATTGACGACTTGGAGGGACAATTCTGTAATTAAGCCAAGGAGAATATTGGAAACTGATATTTCCACATGTATTTTTGATATTGCCACATATATAGTCTTCTATCACATGAAAAAAAAGTGGGTTCCACCTTCATTCGAGAGGGGACCATGCGAAAATATCAAAAACTCACTCCCCGAGAATATTATGTACTCCCTCCGTTCCTTAATATACGTCGTTTTAGAATTGTGTACAAATATTAAGGAAATGATTGTAAAACATTAAATATACTAGCAATTGTCTATATTGCCCTTGTATTGGAAAAAGACAGTGTTATTTATTGGGCAAAAAATTGTGAGAGAACCAAAGTTATATTTATTATCTGGGGTAATATTAAAAACTAAGCAATTAATGCCTACTTGAAATTCTTATATTTAGGAACAAAAATATTTCTCTAAAAGGACTTATATTAAGGAACGGAGGGAGTACTGTACATACGAGTAGTTGCTTCATGGCTTTAGGGCAGTGCGTGAGGAAATAAACAGCAAAAAGCATGGTTTTAGCTGTTGTCTCATTTCCAGCAAAGAGAAGGTTTATAACAAAGTCAGCCATGGTATCTGCAGGTAGACTTTCTTCATCTACCAGTCTCCCAAGCAGACCATTATTAACTTCAACATCCGACGATGGGCCTCCTTCTCTATGCTGTTTTATAATCTTGTTGATTTTGCTTATTATGTTTTCCCTTGCCTGTTCAAGTTGGACAAAAACCTTAAACAATATTAATAAAGTTAAGAAACCAACATGGACAAATGATATATTAGTATGCATTTCAGAGTCTCATTTGCTTTTGATAACTTTTTCAATATTAAATTGCAAGACTGGAAATTAATAAAAGTATATAAGTAAGTTCAAGTGCACCAAACCATAATATGTCAAAGAATGAAGCTCATTTTGGATCCAGATTTCAATCTGTCTAAAATGAGCAGTTTATTTAGACAGTGTATAAAAACATGTTGCATTTTTACATAACATAGAATTGCAATTGTATAATATTATATACAAATATAATCTAAAATGCAATTCTGTGATATATAAATGCATCTTGTATTATATTTCATTTTTTAAAATAATAAATATAATAATTTGTAGTGCTTTGCAGTTAGTTAAAATATATTTTTAATTTTGGAACGGGAGATGGTATTAGTGTGGATAAAGTTTTGACCTTCATAGCGGTGTGATACGTAAAACCCGGTAGATTGATGGGAACGGAGAGGCAGCCATCGACAAAGTCAGAAAACAAGTGAGCCATTTCATTCACTTCTGATTCGCTTGAAACGCCCAGCAGTTGATTCACCATTAGATTAATAGCTACCTGCAGGTGGATACAGCCAGGCCATATATATATATATATTTAATTTATATATACGAGGCTCATTAACAAATTAAATTAATTACAAGCCAGCTACTGATATCACATGCATTTCAATACTACCTTCGTTCCATGATAACTGTCGCTTTAGCTTGATGCACATGGATTAAGAAAGTCATTTAGTGCTATCATTTATTAATTAAAATTGGTGTGAAATTTCATCACTACCCCTTTATGAGAAGTTGAAAACTATTAATACAAGGGAAAAATTTCTTGGGACAATGAGAGAAGGTAGGGTTGATATAGGAAAGTAAATAATTTATTCTCCTAGAAAATTGTAAACGACAAATAAATTGAGAAAAATTTTTTTTTTTAAAACGACAGTTATTATGGGATGGAAGTAGTATAATACTAACACTCGTGCGTCACACTTCAATGATCACCACACGGTTGCATATAGTTATTAATTAGGCAACTTGCTGGGAGTAGATTTATTATAGACAACCGGTTGTGGTTGATATGGATACTATTCTAACAACTATGATCTTATCCGTTGATTTGAATAATGAACGGTCGAGAATAAATTTATCCTCCCCTCTGCCGCAACAAGCTGTCAAAGGCATAACAATTAAACTCCTGCCGGCACAAACTGTTGGGCCAGGGTAGTCCTATTTAATTAAATCCATGCCAATGCAAGCTATGTGCTATGTGCCCTCTTGCAGTTATATATATATATATATATATATATATATATATATATATATATATATATATATATATATATATATACAACACTGGAACACTGATCAGGTTCGGACTCCCGGACCATATCAAAAACGGACCCCAAATTTTTATTTTTTTTTTGTTTTTTTTTAAAACAACTAAAAAAAAAATTTAATATTTTATGGAACTGAAATTTTTTCATAATACAATGTTTTGGGCTTGTTTTGAATACCTATACCAAAAAATGGTGGTACAGTCTGCACAGACTGTACCACCATGTTTTGTTATACGTACTCAAATCACACCCAAAACACTGTATTATTAAAAAATTTCAATTCCATAATTTTATTTTATTTTTTTTTAGTTATTTTAAAAAAAAAAGCAAAAAAAAATAAAATCCGAATTTTGGTTCGGTCCGGGAGTCCGGACCTGATCCGGACTTATACTCAGTTTACCCCACTATCAATGCAAGCTATTTTGCATTAATTGAACATTAATTTGATAGTATTTAAAACAAATTTGAAATATTTTCAAATTTTAATTTTAAATAAAATAATTTGGAATACTATCAAATGTCTAAAAAATCATTTTAACTTTTGAAATCAATTTGAATGATTTTTTAGACAGCATTTGATCGATAGTATTCCAAATTATTTTATTTAAAATTAAATTTTAAATTTAAATATATTTCAAATTGATTTTAAAAGTTAAAATGACTTGCATTTCGAAAGTGAGAGAGTAGTAATTTTTTCAAATGAGACCCACATAATGGGACAGAAGAAAAAAGTGCTCAAGTTAAATTTTGACAACCATGTTTTATGAAATGGGGACTCAAAAGTCCTTAAAAAAAATAAGCTTTTCACCAGCTTATTATAAAAAAATTATTGAGTCCGCCACTGCAAACAAGTCTAGAATTCTACACTAGATCACCAGAATCTTAACACTAACAATTACGTACCTTTCTGCAAACATCTTGGAGAAGTATGACTTGATTATTGGAAAATTTTGTCAAGGTATGAACCATAACCATTTGAATATCCTTCATGAAGTGAAAATTAAGCCTGTCTAATCTCATCATACTGGAGGCTATGGAATGGAGTTTCCTTTGATGCTCTCCTTGAGCATTAATCACTCCATTTATTCCAACTAAGTTCCTGAAAGATTTCGGATAACTTGACCCGAAAAGTTTCCCTTCATTTTGCATTATGAATCGGTTAAAGCTCGGGTCAGCTGACACAACAGCCCATTTACCAAATAGACTGCATGAGAATATCTTCCCATACCTGCAATTATATTCCATTCATTATGAGATTTAGTTTGATTAGCTTGAGGTATACTCATGTCCCAAAATGACTGACCCATTTGAGCTATTAACTACAACTTCAACATGCATGATTTTTACTCAATATGAAAAAAAATGTTCTAATCACATGTTTTAAGTATAAGTGTGCTTTTGACAAATTAAACCTTAACATGCTAAAGAAGAACTGAGAAAGCAAATGAGACTATTATTTTGGGACAAAAAGAGTATACATACAAGGAGTTTCAAATATGTAAATATACTCTCTTTGTATCAATATATATATAAGCTCAAATTTGAGTTTTTTCAAAGTAAATAATTATGAGATATTTTTGAATTCAAAATTAAAGTTGTTCATGTATTTAACTTTTGAAAACAACAAGATATGCACTTTTTAGATGGTTTACAGTTTTTATTATTAAAGTACCATCTACACCTAAATGAATTCATATCAATTTTTAATTTGAAGATATCTCAAATTGACTTCAAAAAATCAAAAGTGATTTTCTATTTTGGAAGGAAATAGATGGAAAGTATATGGATGAAAAAGTAATGCATGAAAAGAAGTAAATAAAATTAAATGAAGTGTTTTTGAGTAAAAACCTTTTAACTTGCTCTTCAACAAAACTTGGGGGATGAGAACTTGCAACAGCATTATACCAATTGACACTATCTCCTATTATTGGCCACCCTCTTCCACCGGGAGGAAATTTCTGGTTGCTTTTTCCAACTTTCTTTCTATTTTCATGCACAAATTTTGCAAGGAAAATGATGAACAAAAGTGTTGGGATCATGAAAAGCCAAGCACTTGAAAATATCTCTCCCATTTTCCACCCTAGAAAGAAAAAAGTGGAAGGAAAATGAAACATGAAAAGGAATATGATCATATGAAGTATTTATATATGAATTTAATCATTTGCTCAACTCTTGCATGAAGTTTGGTAGTATAAGATATATAATTAATTATTAAAAACAAAGGTGATGTGATCTGTTAACAAGTTGAGTTGACCCAAGTTTTTGAGATCTACTTGACGCACGTCTACTTATATTAATTTGAATAAAGAAAGGTGATGTGATCATTAATATATTATTGATGGAAATTTCTAAGAATCCCACATTCAAGTATCAATTATAAGAAATTAATTTAATTTTCTGGCATTTTTCCTCCCTCTCTAAAGGCAATATATATCTTAAATTAGTTCCCATCTTAAAAAAAACTATGGTCTGCAGATTGGGAACAAGCACTATTACAAAAATTTAGAACGTACAGATGGGGTTTGTCACAAGTTTTGGTTGAGAATCAAAGTAGTCACAAGTGCAGGGCCGGTACAATAGTTAAGTCATTTAAGCAATAGCTTAAGGCCCCAAAATTGAGAAGGCTCTCAAATTTTAATAATTCATATATATTAGAGCCCATTAAAAAAGTTCAAAAAAAATTTCCAAGCAAATTAGTAACTACAAGTACAATAATACAAGTTTGATCAATAATTTTGCATCTAAAAGAGCAAGAAAAATGAAATTCTAATTTTTTTTTAAAAATAGATATTAATTTAATTTAGTATTTAATGGTTAAAAAAAGACGATTCGACTTGAAACCCCTAAAAAATTTAGACCGACCCTGCACAAGTGGATCGAAAAACCTTGGTTAAGTATTTAAAGCTGTTGGGAGTTATTTTTGAGGTTTTCCTGTTCGAGCTTTTTGTTTTGATCTTACTTCCATTTCTCTTTGGACGTAAAATTTTATCTTTGTCAATCCAAAAAAATTACAACAAATCATGATCATCCATCCGGATATCTAACGACTTATATTGCTCCCGTTCACAGTTTAATTTTTAGTATTTCACAATTTAATATTGCGGACGGTACAAATGTTTTAAATGCCTCTCCTTGTAAAAGTCTCTCGTCCGCAGTATTAAACTACGAACGTTAAGTATGGCTGACCAATTGAAAAACGATGTCGTATTGGTCAAATTCAAATTTTTATTTATTTTCCTAGGCTCCGCAGTATTAAACTGAATATGAAATTTAATTTAGTAATTTTACAATTAACGTGGACAAGTATAGACTATGAAAATTTAAAGATTAATTATAACCCATCAAAACTTTTTTGTGCAAGAATGAATTATGAAAAACTCATATCTTAACAATAATCTATCAAAACCTCTTAATTAATTTAAAATCACATAAGAATTATAAAACGAAGGTATTTCAATAACGAAACATGAAGGCGGAATTAATTAAACATAAAATCATAAATAATAGAAGAGATGAAAAATATTATCACTAATAAATATTTAATTTCATCTTCATCCTAGATGTAAAAAATTAACTAGACATGAAAATAAATAAACTAACTAAAATAAAGAGGAGAAGAAGATTAAAAATAAATAATTAAACTTCCTTTAATTAACAATCATCCAACGAACGTACAATGAAGAAGTAATTTATTCCTACTCCTACTCATATTCTAAACTAATACAAAAATACTTCTTCTCTCTAAAACAAGAGACCTATTTATAGGAAAAATAAATTTGTGCCCTAATTTATATTCATTGAACTTGGTCTCTTTTATTTCTTTTTATCCCCTTCTTTCCTTCTTGGCTTCAATCTCTACATGGTAATCTCCCAAGAGTCTCTTTCCATGTAGGTTTCAACTTCCTAATGATAATCAACTTTTCAAATAGATCTTCTAGATATACTTTTCTTTCTCTTGCTGGATTTGACTTGCACACCAAGATTGTTTCACCTCTTTCCTTATGTTGTAGGATTCTTCTTGGATATTTCTTTATAAGAATAAGAGCATTAAATATTGCTTGATCAACAAGGTTTTAACTTTATTACAACAAAATATTAAATCCTACATAACAAAATAAAACATATTATTTAAATAAACTAATATTATTAAAAGGACAAAATTAGGGATAATAAAATGTATGAGTTATGTGTCTATCAAATACCCTCATACCTAACTTTTACTCGTCCTCAAGTAAAATATAAAGAAAATAAACATAAAACAAAAATTATACTACCCCATTTTTGTAAGAAACATGATTGTACTTAGCATGTGCAACAAGCCTTTAAACCCCAAGGATACCCTAAGTTGACAAGTTGTGAAAAATATCAAATCTTCATTCTAGACACTATTCTTCATTAAATTAATTATATGTGATGCATGCATGTGTATATGATGTAACTCTTAGTAAGAATTTTTACCATGAAAATTAAGCAAACTCATTTTTTTTTTCATTTCTTTCTTTTCAATTCTTTTTTTTCCATTTTTTTTCAATTTTTTTTTCTATATTATTTTTTTCTCAACTTGTTCAATGTCTCGTTTTCTTAGACTTTTTAGAGTTACCCATATAGCGAGCGTTGGACCAATGACTCCCAAACCAGTTGACTTTAGGGCACTAGGTATAAAAATACCCTAAGGGTTTACTAACTCGAGTAACAAATGCCACAAAACTAGAATAGTCAAGCTACTTTTATTCACCACACTTTTCAGCGTGAATATCGATGTTTCTTAAGACTTGGATACCCATTTATTTCGTTTAATGGACATTGAAACAGTTATTTATTTCTTTTTCTTTTTCAACTTTTTTTCTTCTTTTTTTTATTTCAATTTTTTTATATTACTCGAATTTTATACCCATAACTAAGAATTAGTACAAACATGAAGTGCAAAAAATACTTATGAAATTAATTTTATTCCAGATGGTAATTCAAACTAAGATTTCGTATCTAATCAAAGGTACAAGAGTTCTAAATTTTTTAATCTTACTCATGAATTTTTACTCCACAAATACTTATTAAAATTAATCCAACTTATAAAAAGTCAAACAAATTTTTTTTCTTTTTTTACTATATTTTCCTTAAACAATATAATATAATAATACAAACAAACTCCCCCCATACCTAAATTATGCATTGTACTTAATGTATACAAATAAAGAAAAGAGAACAAAGATATGAAAAAATTGTACCTTATATGCGGGACATTTATTCTGCAAGAAAATGTGGTGAGAAAGAAAACAAATGTACATAACAACGAATTTCATAAATCCTAAAAAGTATGTGACTATAAATGAATGATACAAATGAGTAAGTGAATGAGAACTTTTCATTATTTTCAAGAGGTCTGGGAAATTTAAAATAGTCAGAATTTTCATTAGAATTATGCTTAAAGTCTACCTCAAGAAAACTTTCACTAACATGTTCAAAGGATGGAAGAATTGGTTCAAACACATGCTCTAGTTTAGTTAACTTATTTTTAGTGGATCTCAGCTCATTGACCTTATCTAAATATTCATATTTATTCCAATTTTGGTCAAGGTGATTTAAGAAAAAATCAATTGGATCTTTTTCAATCAAGAGTATATTTTCAATTATTTCTTGGATCATTGACAACTCTTGGACCATGTTTACTTTAATAGGTTGGTCCAAAAAATCACTAGGTATTTTTCAAGGAATAAGTCTTTCAAGGTATGGAGCTTAAGGCTTATAAACTTTTTCAACCGACTCATTAAATGTGACATGATCAATTTTAGGCATAGACTCATAAATTTTAGACTCCTCAAATTCGCTTGACTCAAACTGTGTAGAATTGAATACAAAATTTTCACTTTCCTCATCATTTCCACAACCATCAAGATTTTCAAAATTGACCTCAGAGTTACTAGAAAATTCACTCACCTCTTGTTCATTTATTTTGGTGGCTAATCAACTCATTTGAATTTCTAGACGAGATATAGCTTGTTTTATTCTAAATTGATTTTCCATTAAAACTTTCGTAGTTTTCTCTAAGGCACCAAGTCTTTCCTCTTCTTCATTTGATAATTCTTGTGAATATTGAGGTTCTGGATCTGAATATGAATATGGATATGGATGTGGATATGAACTTAGATAAGAATTTTCATAATTGGAAAAAATTGATTTACTTGGTGTGCATTAAAATTTTCATAGAATTCTTGGTTCCAAGTAAAATTATTATTCCAACTATAATAAGAATCCATTTTTCCACAAATCACAAAACAGATAGATAACTAACCACGAAAGTCACACAACAAAAAATAATAAGATAAAATAAAATAAAATATCTAATTTTACGGTAATTAATCTAAATAAAATCTAGACAGTTCCTAACTATTCCAAGTTACACTTTAAGGTCTACCAAATTCGAAATTAATCACACCACTAACCAGGTAAGTGTAAGACAAAATGTAGTCTCTCCGTGGGTACGGTGACTAATTGAATAATCACACATCTATTAGGCTTTTTACCTTTTGAACCACTTGCCTAGACACCAATAGTTTGATTAATTTAAAATTTAGCCTCCTATTGGAGTCCCTTGTCCTAATTGAGATCGAAATTCTTAGGGGCCAACGTCTACTTGATTTTATTAAAGCAAGGTTATGCAAAATGAATGGGTGGTTTGTGGGCTAAGGAAGGGTGATGAAATCCCCACGCACCTTGTCTTGTTATAGGTTGTGCCATTAATGTTAGATTAAATATAAAAATGCACAAATAAAATAATAAAAAAAACTATAAACAAATAAAATATCCTAAAACTATGTAAATTACGAAAGAATTAAGGAGAAATTGTGACGTACCTCAATCCTTCAACAAACACCACAGTTTATATTTGACAAAAAATAAAAAAATAAAAAATTTAAACACTATGTGCTCTACGTGAGTGAATGCATGAATGCGACAATTAGTATTCTAACTAATAATAAAAATTAAAAAAAACTAAGTTACTATATTTTTTTGAGTTAATAAACAAACTACCAGGAAAAGCGCATCAATAATATTGTCTTTCTGCACCGTTGATCTGCTTCGATAATCCTGAAAAATAAAAAAATAAAAAAATAATATTAAAAATAAAAACAAACTAATTCGAATAAATAAAAATTAAGAAAAATAAAATTAAGTCTAGTCCCCGACAACGACGCCCAAAACTTGATGTGTTAAAATTATGTACTACAAGTGTATAGTGTCGAATTGAAGAATTGACAAGTACAGGTCAAACCCACATAAACTAGATTAATTTTAACGTATTCTCTATATGTGACGCCCCCAAAATAGGTATACAACACCCATTCTGAGTCGCCAAATACATGGTACAGAAAGCAAACTACAACTTCAATAATACAATTGTCGTGCAAAATACGACAACACATACTGTGAGTTTAAATACAAATATTGTCTTCTAGACAATATCCACACTCAAATAAATCCTCATTACAATTATTCAAACACTATTTTACAGAAATAGTGAGGACTGCTAAAACATCTTTCTAGAACCATCACTCCATACCCCGACTAGATCCTGCTATGTTCTCACCTCCTGAGAAGAAAAATGGAACAAAAAGGAAAAGGGTGAGCTCAACTAGCCCAGTAAAGAATATTATGACTAAGATAATATACAAACAAATTATCGTTAGTCTTCAACAGGGAAAAATCTGATAGAATATAATCGACAACAAGTTTTAGATCAACAACTGCAGCGGAAACAGCAAACCATTAGAAGAGTCAAGTAGAGAAAGAATTCTACTATCTTCTAAGATTTAAAAGTCCATCATCAATATTTTATCCCTGTAACATCAATTAATAATCATCTTTATCCAAATATTCATCTTTGCACTACAGGCCAAAGATATTCATTTGTATCACCTGTCAGTCATGTTCATCTCAACACCTGTTCATCTTTGCACTACAGGCCAAAGATATTCATCAAGTAATCATACATCTTTGCACTACAGGCCAAAGATATTCAGTAATATCATCATTTAGGACTGAGGATGATGAAAAATATCTTAAAGAGAACGAATCCAATGAGACAGAAGGACAAATAGTAGGGATTCGTATAACAGTTTATCCAAGATCAATAATACTTCATAATAATCAATTGTGAAGCAGAATTCAAAAATAAAGATCAAAACATGGATACAATCAAAGATAGTAACCATAATAGACATCTTGGACAAAAAGAAAAATTTTATTTTTCGGTGAATAGTGCCGTATTCGTGAATAGTGCCGTATACGTGAATAGTGCCGTATACGTGAATAGTAACCCCGACACAAAAAGTTCCAAATTTGATAAAAACTCATATCAATATTTCAGCATAATGATATTGAAGAAAATAATATCATTTAAGAAGAAAATAATATCCCTTACCTCAAGATATCAGTACTTCTGGTCGGAATACCGGTATAAGGCTGAAAGAAACTTGCTCTGATGAATAGAAACTCTCAAAGTATCTAAATACTCACAAAATACACTCAATAATCTAGAGAGAGAAAGAGAGAAAACTTGTTTCTGGTGTGATTTTCAATTCTAACTTAGCCCTCTATTTATAGGAAAATTTTAGTAGGTTTGACCTGCAACCTGATGGCTTTACCTGCTACTATTCCCACCCACCACATTTGAAATATAATTCAGCACATTTCTTCACCAACCACAAGTGGGGCCCACCAATTCTAGAATTTTCCATCAAAATGATAAACTCCGAAAATTCAACAATTTCTGAACCAGTCATCTTGTAAAATTCATAATAAATCATACGTTCATTTTTAACGGTTCAAAATTTGTGGACATATACTCAACTTATATATGTATAACATATCCAAAAATTACCACGATCCAACGGTCGGATTAAAAATTATAACCCCCGCAATATTTCTCAAAAACCCTGATTTGATTTTTAATACCTCCATTCCGATAAAAATACTGATAAAACACCTCAACATTAACTCCTTCATTTTTAACCACAAAAATATATCCCTCATTTATATCCACATAAAATAAATATTTCCTTATCATATGAATCAATAATTAATTATTCACAAATAATATTACAGAATCACATTTATGACAACCAGGCCGTTCCCAGGAAAGAGGGGGCTTTCCAATAAGGATTTCTCCTTACTGGCGCGCAATTAGATGACCAAACCTCTCCTTAGACAGAACTTTCTAGACATTGCCAATAATGTTATCTAATAATATTATTCAAATAATATGAATTATTGATCTGATAATGGAAAATACTGTGCAGCAACAATTATTGAAACAACAATAATATAAAATATCAATGCAACAATTATTGAATCAATAAAATAAAATATTGAACAATAACTACTGTAACAATTATTGAGTAGTGCCTTCTTACGTAAGAATCAATAATTGGTGCAATACCGTGTGCTACTGTATTTTAACCACCGGGTATTCCAACAGTATTAACGGTAACAACTACGCCGTTATTTATAAATAACTTATACTTGTCGTTTTCTTCATCCAATCGCTTTCGTTATGGGGCCCACACAAGGCTGCGCCGTCGTACGAATATTCCCCGACAGCAAGAATATTCCACGACCAAACGAATATTCCCCGACAAAATGAATATTTTATAACCACTTGCTTATTTTGCAAAATTTGCACATTTCACCCATAACCAAAGTATTATATCAAATTAACCCCTTATTATTCACAATAATATTTAGAGAAAATTTGATTTTATTCATTAATAAGTTGGGGTCTTACAACCTCCCCTCCTTATGAAATTTCGTCCTCGAAATTGACGTACGTACCTGATGTTTCAAAAAGGTGAGGATACCTCGCTTTCATTTCTGATTCCAACTCCCAGGTCATTTCTTCAATAGCATGGTTTCTCCACAAAACCTTAACTTGTGGTATAACCTTCGTGCGTAGGACATGCTCTTTCCTATCCAAGATCTTAACAGGTACCTCCTCGTACGTTAAATCTTCAGCTATCTCGTCTGGTTCTAACTCAATAATGTGGTTCGGGTCTTTAACATATTTACGAAGCATAGATATGTGAAAAACATTATGAACACGAGACATGCTTGGAGGTAATGCGAGTCTATATGCCACATTTCCTATTCGCTCAAGAATCTCAAATGGACCAACAAATCTTGGATTGAGCTTTCCTCTCTTCCCAAATCTTGTAACTCCCTTCCATGGTGCAACACGTAACAATACATGATCCCCAATATTAAATTCCACGTCCTTCCGATGAAGATCCGCATAACTCTTTTGTCGATCCTGTGCCGTTTGTATACGTTGTCGAATCGTTTGGATCTTCTCTGTAGTAATGCGTACCAACTCTGGTCCCAACAATGTTGCTTCACCCACCTCGTCCCAGCATACTGGAGAACGACATTTTCTTCCATACAACGCCTCGAATGGAGCCACACCTATGCTCGCCTGATAACTGTTGTTGTAGGAGAATTCCACCAATGGTAGGTACTTATCCCAACTCCCTTTGAGATCTAGGACACAAAGTCTTAATAGATCTTCAAGAGTTTGAATAGTCCTCTCTGATTGTCCGTCCGTTTGAGGATGGTATGCCGAACTGAATCGTAAATCCGTGCCCATAGCTTTCTGCAAGCTAACCCAAAATCGTGAAGTGAATCTTGGGTCACGATCCGAAACTATGGATACTGGCATGCCATGCAATCTCACAATCTCGTTCACGTACATACTAGCAAGACGTTCAAGGGAATAAGTCTCACGTATCGGCAAGAAATGAGCGGACTTGGTTAATCTATCAACAATAACCCAAATCGCATCTATGCCTTGAGAAACCTTGGGAAGACCCGTAACAAAATCCATAGTAATGTGTTCCCACTTCCATTTCGGGATCTCAAGTGGTTGCAATGGACCCTTTGGCACTTGATGCTCCGCCTTTACACGTTGACAAGTTAAACATCTCGAGATAAACTCCGCGATCTCTCTTTTCATATTGCTCCACCAAAATGTATGTCGAAGATCGTGATACATTTTGGTACTCCCAGGATGGATTGCAAACGGTGTGTTGTGTGCCTCCATCATTATTCTATGCTTCAAGTCAAAATCGTTAGGAACACAAAGTCTGGAGTTGACTCGAAGTATTCCTTCTTCATCGATTCTTGCTTCTGGAATAGCACCTTCTTGCACTTTCTTCTTCATACGCATCAGCTCCATGTCCGTAGCTTGAGCAGCTTTAACTTTATCGATTAAAGTCGGTTCTACTCGTATATTTGATATCATCATGTGGGTACTTGGAGCCTTCATCTCTATCTCCATCCTTTGCAAGTCATACAAAATGGGCCTTTGTGTTAACAATATTGCACTCGTACCCGCATATGATCTTCTACTCAATGCGTCAGCTACTACGTTTGCTTTTCCAGGATGATATTGGATGGTATGATCGTAATCTTTCAACAGCTCGAGCCAACGTCGCTGCCGCATGTTGAGTTCCTTTTGGGTGAAGAAATATTTGAGGCTTTTATGATCTGTATAGATCTCCACTTTCTCCCCATACAGGTAGTGTCTCCAGATCTTCAACGCAAAAACGACTGCTGCCAACTCCAAATCATGAGTAGGATAATTCCTCTCATATTCTTTGAGTTGTCGTGAGGCATAGGCTATGACTTTCCCATGTTGCATGAGAACACATCCTAACCCTTTGCCTGAAGCATCGCTGTAGATAACAAATCCATCCGAACCAGATGGTATTGTCAGAACAGGTGCCGAAATGAGTCTCCTCTTGAGTTCTTGGAAACTCTTCTCGCATTCCTCACTCCATACGAATTTTGTATCTTTCCGAGTCAGCTGAGTTAACGGAGTAGCGATTCGAGAAAATCCTTCCACAAATCTCCGATAATAACCAGCTAAGCCCAGAAAGCTACGTACTTCGGTTACCGACTTCGGTTGCTCCCAACTTTGTATGGCTTCAATCTTCGCCGGGTCGACAGATACTCCATGTTTTGACACCACGTGCCCAAGGAATGCTACTTCCTCAAGCCAGAACTCGCATTTCTTCAATTTGGCATATAGCTTGTTTTCACGAAGCCTTTGCAGTACCAGCTTCAAATGGCGCTCATGATCTTCACGGCTTTTGGAATAGATGAGGATGTCATCAATAAAGACAACAACGAACTGATCCAAATATTCTTTGAATACACGGTTCATCATATCCATGAAGGCAGCAGGAGCATTAGTCAATCCAAAAGACATTACTAAGAATTCATAATGCCCGTACCGAGTTCTGAAGGCAGTCTTTGGAATATCCTCAGTTTTAATCTTCAGCTGATGATATCCAGAACGAAGATCGATCTTTGAAAAGAATTGTGCTCCTTGCAACTGGTCAAACAGGTCATCAATGCGAGGTAGCGGATACCTATTCTTGATAGTGACATGGTTCAATTCTCGATAGTCAATACAAAGTCGCATACTCCCGTCTTTCTTCTTTACGAATAAAACAGGAGCACCCCAAGGAGACGTACTAGGACGAATAAAACCGATGTCCAACAACTCCTGTAGTTGGACTTTTAACTCCTGAAGTTCAATAGGAGCCATTCGATATGGAGTTTTAGAAATGGGCTTTGTACCGGGTTCAAGGTCAATAAAGAATTCAACTTCACGTTCTGGGGGTAGACCAGGAAGTTCTTCAGGAAATACATCGGAAATTCTCTAACAATAGAAATATTATTCAAATCTGACTTGTCTTTGTTCAAATCCATAACATGGGCTAAGAAAGCTTGACATCCGTTTTTCAATAAACGAATAGCTTTGTGGCTTGATATGACAGTGACTGATTTTAGTGGTTTAGTAGTTTGAATTCGTATGACAGGTTGGTTAGGAATATGAAAACTAACAACCTTACGAAAACAATCAATTTTAGCATGATGAGTGGTTAACCAATCAATTCCTAAAATCACATCAAAAGCAAGTATCTTTAAAGAGATAAGATCAACAGGTAATGTGATAGTGCCAACTTGGATCATGCAAGATTTATAAACTGTAGATGTAACGAAGGTTTCACCCAACGGAGTTTCAACAGATAAGTTAAAGTCCAATTTCTCCGGAGTCAAGTTTAAACGTTGAGCACAAGCAGGAGAGATAAAAGAATGGGTAGAACCGGTATCTAGTAAAGTATAAACTTCGCAAGAATTCAAGATTAGCTTACCCGTGATCACCTCGTTCGGGTTTCTCGCGTTTTGGCCAGTAACGACAAACGCCCTTCCAGGAACCGCTGATTTCGACTTATCCGGGACAGCTTTTGGAGTCACCATCCCCGCTGAACTTGGTTTTGCTACAGAACACTCTCGAGCTATATGACCCTCCTTTCCACAGTTATAACATACCTTGGATTGTTGTGGGCAGTTTGGGCTGATATGTCCCTCTTTCCCACATTTGTAACATACGACCGGTGGTCGTTCTCCTCCCCTAGAAACAGTTGATGTTTGTGCTGACGTCTTCACGTTATCATTGTTGTACCTTCTCTTCTTGAAATCTCCTCCCGACTCGCTCCTTCTATTATCACGACCACGATTACCACCAGAGTGGTTACCGCTTTTGTCCGAATGTTTTCCTCCCTGCTGGTTTTCATTGCTTCGATGACTGCCGCCACCGGTATGACCCTGGTTGTGGTCCCTCGGTTGCACATACTCATTATCTCGCTCTAATAATTGAGCCCTGTTTACAACATCTGAATATAAAGAAAATTTATGAGAGATAAGATATTGTCGAATCTCGGGTTTTAGACCTCTCAGAAACATCCTTGTCATTCGTTCCTCATTTTCGACCAAATGAGGTGCAAACCTGGATAACTCTGCAAACTTCGCCTCGTACTGGGACACCGTCATGTTGTTTTGTTCCAGTCTAATAAACTCAACCTCCTTCATATGACGAATACTTTCAGGAAAGTACTTGTCATTGAACAGTTTTTGAAATGTTTCCCAGGACATGTTGAGTGCGTCAGGCTGGGTACGCTTCACAGACTCCCACCAGTAGTCTGCCTCACCGCGGAACATAAAGGTGGCGAATGGAACCTTCTGTTCCTCCGTGCATCCCAAGACATCGAATATCTTGGTAATTTGCTTGACCCACGTTTCCGCCATGATCGGATCCGGCTTTCCCTTAAATTCTGGTGGTCCCAATTCTTTGAACTGCTTAGCTGTGACAAACCGCGCGTTATCATTTCCACCCGTATTCTGCACACGAGTCTCCCTCGTCTGATTTTGCATGAACTGCAAAAAGCTCCTAAACATTCCATCATTCATCGTTTGCTCGGTAACGTTGTTTACAGGAGGAATATTGCCTTCCTGTTGCACGTTCCCCTGGGTGGTGATCAAAGGTGTCTCCACGGTCTGATTTACTCCATTATTAACGTTCTCAGCTGCCATTCTTAAATACTGCCATAAAACAAGGGTTAATAGTCATGTCATATATTATCCCTATACTCTGACCGACCAAATAAACACCAAATAAACTTAGTCAGGTCATACTAGCGAAGGAATTCCCCGTCTCTCCCCTCCTAGTTCTTGTCTCACATCTCAGCCAGGGATCATATCCCTAAGCTCTGATACCAACTGTGACGCCCCCAAAATAGGTATACAACACCCATTCTGAGTCGCCAAATACATGGTACAGAAAGCAAACTACAACTTCAATAATACAATTGTCGTGCAAAATACGACAACACATACTGTGAGTTTAAATACAAATATTGTCTTCTAGACAATATCCACACTCAAATAAATCCTCATTACAATTATTCAAACACTATTTTACAGAAATAGTGAGGACTGCTAAAACATCTTTCTAGAACCATCACTCCATACCCCGACTAGATCCTGCTATGTTCTCACCTCCTGAGAAGAAAAATGGAACAAAAAGGAAAAGGGTGAGCTCAACTAGCCCAGTAAAGAATATTATGACTAAGATAATATACAACAAATTATCGTTAGTCTTCAACAGGGAAAAATCTGATAGAATATAATCGACAACAAGTTTTAGATCAACAACTGCAGCGGAAACAGCAAACCATTAGAAGAGTCAAGTAGAGAAAGAATTCTACTATCTTCTAAGATTTAAAAGTCCATCATCAATATTTTATCCCTGTAACATCAATTAATAATCATCTTTAACCAAATATTCATCTTTGCACTACAGGCCAAAGATATTCATTTGTATCACCAGTCAGTCATGTTCATCTCAACACCTGTTCATCTTTGCACTACAGGCCAAAGATATTCATCAAGTAATCATACATCTTTGCACTACAGGCCAAAGATATTCAGTAATATCATCATTTAGGACTGAGGATGATGAAAAATATCTTAAAGAGAACGAATCCAATGAGACAGAAGGACAAATAGTAAGGATTCGTATAACAGTTTATCCAAGATCAATAATACTTCATAATAATCAATTGTGAAGCAGAATTCAAAAATAAAGATCAAAACATGGATACAATCAAAGATAGTAACCATAATAGACATCTTGGACAAAAAGGAAAATTTTATTTTTCGGTGAATAGTGCCGTATTCGTGAATAGTGCCGTATACGTGAATAGTGCCGTATACGTGAATAGTAACCCCGACACAAAAATTTCCAAATTTGATAAAAACTCATATCAATATTTCAGCATAATGATATTGAAGAAAATAATATCATTTAAGAAGAAAATAATATCCCTTACCTCAAAATATCAGTACTTCTGGTCGGAATACCGGTATAAGGCTGAAAGAAACTTGCTCTGATGAATAGAAACTCTCAAAGTATCTAAATACTCACAAAATACACTCAATAATCTAGAGAGAGAAAGAGAGAAAACTTGTTTCTGGTGTGATTTTCAATTCTAACTTAGCCCTCTATTTATAGGAAAATTTTAGTAGGTTTGACCTGCAACCTGATGGCTTTACCTGCTACTATTCCCACCCACCACATTTGAAATATAATTCAGCACATTTCTTCACCAACCACAAGTGGGGCCCACCAATTCTAGAATTTTCCATCAAAATGATAAACTCCGAAAATTCAACAATTTCTGAACCAGTCATCTTGTAAAATTCATAATAAATCATACGTTCATTTTTAACGGTTCAAAATTTGTGGACATATACTCAACTTATATATGTATAACATATCCAAAAATTACCACGATCCAACGGTCGGATTAAAAATTATAACCCCCGCAATATTTCTCAAAAACCCTGATTTGATTAATACCTCCATTCCGATAAAAATACTGATAAAACACCTCAACATTAACTCCTTCATTTTTAACCACAAAAATATATCCCTCATTTATATCCACATAAAATAAATATTTCCTTATCATATGAATCAATAATTAATTATTCACAAATAATATTACAGAATCACATTTATGACAACCAGGCCGTTCCCAGGAAAGAGGGGGCTTTCCAATAAGGATTTCTCCTTACTGGCGCGCAATTAGATGACCAAACCTCTCCTTAGACAGAACTTTCTAGACATTGCCAATAATGTTATCTAATAATATTATTCAAATAATATGAATTATTGATCTGATAATGAAAATACTGTGCAGCAACAATTATTGAAACAACAATAATATAAAATATCAATGCAACAATTATTGAATCAATAAAATAAAATATTGAACAATAACTACTGTAACAATTATTGAGTAGTGCCTTCTTACGTAAGAATCAATAATTGGTGCAATACCGTGTGCTACTGTATTTTAACCACCGGGTATTTCAACAGTATTAACGGTAACAACTACGCCGTTATTTATAAATAACTTATACTTGTTATTTTTTTCATCCAATCGCTTTCCGTTATGGGGCCCACACAAGGCTGCGCGTGACGACCCCAAAACAGGTCCATTCCACCCAACCCATTCTGAGTCGTCAAATACATGGTACAGAAAATAACTACAACTTTATTACAACAATTGTCGTGCAAAATACAACAACACATATGCTGTGAGTTTGGATACAAATATATACCAAATGTGACTCATGTTCCAACCGTGGACATCACCTCACAATAACACCTTACATAAAGGTATAGTCAAAAACTGTTTTAGAAATTAGAATCTTTGGGAAGTGCTCAAGGAAACCTTCGTACATGGGAGGCCACGCGTCTAGGTTATGATAGATATCATATGGCCACAGAATTATCCTTGGTTGACCCAATAGACCCCAAAGAAAAACGAGAAGATTACTATCATATTCTTCCCAATGGTGAGTCTTCTCTTGACTTATCATTATCTCCACTGTCTCTAATTGAGAATTATACTTCAAACAAACACCAAGATTATATAGGTAGTGCCCATAGATATACTCAGCAAGTGGATGAGCACAACCCTTGTCTTATGATGACACGATGTTGTATGTCATTAGACATCTTGTATGATAGTGACAAAACCCCCTTCTAACGTTGGTTCGCCTCACCCTATTTTCTTCACCAAATATAACTACTAAATGATGACCACCGTTCTATTCCCTTGTTACCCCCGCTCGACCCAGCTACACTCTTATTACCTGAAAGGAATTGTGAAACAAAAGGGTGAGCACAACTAGCTCAGTAAAGAATATCATGACTAAAGATAATTCAATTATCAATAGCCTTCATCAATAATAAATCAGAGATTTAGAACATATGGTAAATGATAAAAATTTCAACCATAGTTGCAGCGGAACGAGCAATCCATTAGAAGAGTCAAATAGACTATAAAGTCTATTATCTTCTCCATGTTAAAAATCCACCAATAATATTTTATCTATGTAACATCACTCAACAGTTCCTTTCCACAATCATATGAATAACTCATAATCATAATTGTGACTATAAATTTTTCTTCGCACCCAGGACGAAGAATATTTTCATCACCTGTCTTTACCTGAAACATCAAAGATCATGGTTATACCAAATCACAGTTCCTGTTTATAATCATACTAACAAATCCATCTTTGCACTACGGGCCAAAGATATTCATCAACAAACCATCTTTGCACTACGGGCCAAAGATATTCAACAACAGTTCATCTTTGCACTACAGGCCAAAGATATTCATCAACAGGCCATCTTTGCACTACATGCCAAAGATATTCATCAACAATTCATATTTGCACTACATGCCAAATATATTCATATCTCAAAGAAATATAAAATCATTTCAGAATTTATATAAACAATAATTATAACCATGTTGATCAATTCACCTTTGCACTTAAGCTTAAGATATTCAATTATAAATTCAATGGTCATGATCATACCAGTCACAATTCAACTTTGCACTACAGGCCAAAGAGAACCCTAGTCATGATCATACCAATAATCTACCCATCTTTACACTCCAGTGAAAGAGAATTTCAACATCAGGGTTATAAAAATGTTATATATGATGATAAAAATAATATGATCAACATATAGTTTTAATCTCAAGAGTAATATTCGTAACTCATGAATAGTAAATCGTGAATAGTAACTCATGAATAGTAACCCCGACACAAAAATAGAAATTCCACAATAAAATCTATACCAATATTTCGGTATAATGATATTGAAAGAATAACATTACTTAAATTTATAAACAATTTATTTTAATTGTTTACACTTTACTAATTAATGCATTTAATCATCATAAAATGCCAACTCTTACAATTTCATCATCAATAACCAAAACCCTCATCAAAAATCTGCATATACCTCATATAGGATTCTCAAGCCATAAAATCCTATTTTTCAATTTTCTTTCTTCACAAAACATATTTAATTCATTTACTCATAGCTAGACCATTTTCATGAAAAATACCAAATCAGTTCCAAAAATATTTCTTTTCTAGAATTTAGCATAATATAGTCCCATAGTGAACATATATTTTTCTCAAAATTTTTAAAAGTCATTTACTATTTTTCATATGGCCAAAATAGCCGAATATTTAGACATTTATCAAAAATTATACTTTTGTCTAAAAATTCTGAAATTTACAGAGTATACTTCTATCATATACATGTACTCCCAATAAAAATTTCATCAATTTTGGAGTTAACCACAAGAAATTATAAGCTGTTACTTCTAAAATAGTCTTTTCTCATAAAATTCATAACTCTCAATCTATACATCCAAAAATCACCATTTTTGGATACAATCAAGAAAACTCATCAAAATATCATTTCAAATTTTTCCAGAATTTTTGAAGATCAGAAAAATTACGAAACTGAAAATCATAACAACCCTTAAAATCCCTTAATATCCCTTACTATCCCTTACAATCCCTTACCTCAAAACAGCAGTACTTCTGACCGGAATGTAAAGCCGAAGGAAACTTGCACTGAATAGCAACTCTCAAAGTATCTAAATACTCACAAAATATGCTTCATAATATAGAGAGAGAAAGAGAGAAAGCTTATGTTTCTGGTGTGATTTTTAATTCTAACTTAGCCCTCTATTATAGGAAAATTTTGGTAGGTTTGACCTGCAACCTGATGGCTTTACCTGCTACTATTCCCACCCACCACATTTGAAATATAATTCAGCACATTTCTTCACCAACCACAAGTGGGGCCCACCAATTCTAGAATTTTCCATCAAAATGATAAACTCCCGAAAATTCAACAATTTCTGAACCAGTCATCTTGTAAAATTCGTAATAAATCATATACGCTCATTTTTAACGGTTCAAAATTTGAGGACATATACTCAACTTATATATGTATAACATATCCAAAAATTACCACGATCCAACGGTCGGATTAAAAATTATAACCCCCGCAAAATATCTCAAAAACCCTGATTTTTAATACCTCCATTCCGACAAAAATACGGATAAAAATCTCAACATTAACTCCTTCATTTTTTAACCACAAAAATATATCCCTCATTTATATCCACATAAAATAAATATTTTCTTATCATATAAATCAATAATTAATTATTCACAAATAATATTACAGAATCACATTTATGACAACCAGGCCGTTCCCAGGAAAGAGGGGGCTTTCCAAAAAGGATTTCTCCTTACTAGCGCGCAATTAGATGACCAAACCTCTCCTTAGACAGAACTTTCTAGACATTGTCAATAATGCTATCTAATAATATTATTTAAATAATATGAATTACTGATCTGATAATGGAAAATACTGTGCAGCAACAATTATTGAAACAACAATAATATAAAATATCAATGCAGCAATTATTGAATCAATAATAAAATATTGAACAGTAATTACTGTAACAATTATTGAGTAGTGCCTTCTTACGTAAGAATCAATAATTTCAAAAATACTGTGCAATACCGTGCTACTGTGCAATAACGCATATTACTGTATTTTAATCACCGGGTATTCCAACAGTGTTAACGGTAACAACTACGCCGTTATTTATAAAAACTCAAATTTATCGTTTCTTCACCCGATAGTTATTCGTTATGGGGCCCACAAATAGCTGCGCCGTCGTACGAATATTCCCCGACAGAAAGAATATTCCACGACCTAAACGAATATTCCCCGACAACAATGATTATTTTATAACCACTTGCTTATTTTGAAAAAAATTCATATTTCACCCTTAACTTTAAAATTTATCAATTTAACCATTTACTGAATAGTAATTATAAGAAAAATTGAATACTTTTATTTCATAAAATTCGGGGTCTTACAATCTCCCTCTCTCCTTATGAAATTTCGTCCCCAAAATTTACGTACCTGGTATTTCGAAGAGTTGAGAATACCTTGCTTTCTTTTCAAATTCCATCTTCCCTGTCATCATAATTTCTCCATTGCTCATCTCCTGTATTTCAAATATCATTCTAGAATACAGCTTCAAAACAAGGGTTAATTTAACAAATTAACATATCACATAATATCCCGATATTATGACTGACCAACAAATAAGCTTAGGTAGGACACACTAGCGAAGATTTACTCATTTCTCCCCTCCTAGTTATATTTCCCGATCTCCGCCAGAGATCATATCCCTAAGCTCTGATACCACCTGTGACTCTCATGGTGCTTCAACCACAGCACCTCACAGTGGTACCTATCAGTTTGCCACCGCAGAACGGCGTCCCCTACGGAGAGTCTGGCTTCGGTGCATCCCCCATCAACAGGAAGTCACCAGCGAGAGGCTCGGGGCTCTTTACTTATGGCTCTGATACCACCTGTGACGACCCCAAAACAGGTCCATTCCACCCAACCCATTCTGAGTCGTCAAATACATGGTACAGAAAACAACTACAACTTTATTACAACAATTGTCGTGCAAAATACAACAACACATATGCTGTGAGTTTGGATACAAATATATACCAAATGTGACTCATGTTCCAACCGTGGACATCACCTCACAATAACACCTTACATAAAGGTATAGTCAAAAACTGTTTTAGAAATTAGAATCTTTGGGAAGTGCTCAAGGAAACCTTCGTACATGGGAGGCCACGCGTCTAGGTTATGATAGATATCATATGGCCACAGAATTATCCTTGGTTGACCCAATAGACCCCAAAGAAAAAACGAGAAGATTACTATCATATTCTTCCCAATGGTGAGTCTTCTCTTGACTTATCATTATCTCCACTGTCTCTAATTGAGAATTATACTTCAAACAAACACCAAGATTATATAGGTAGTGCCCATAGATATACTCAGCAAGTGGATGAGCACAACCCTGTCTTATGATGACACGATGTTGTATGTCATTAGACATCTTGTATGATAGTGACAAAACACCCTTCTAACGTTGGGTTCGCCTCACCCTATTTTCTTCACCAAATATAACTACTAAATGATGACCACCGTTCTATTCCCTTGTTACCCCCGCTCGACCCAGCTACACTCTTATTACCTGAAAGGAATTGTGAAACAAAAGGGTGAGCACAACTAGCTCAGTAAAGAATATCATGACTAAAGATAATTCAATTATCAATAGCCTTCATCAATAATAAATCAGAGATTTAGAACATATGGTAAATGATAAAAATTTCAACCATAGTTGCAGCGGAACGAGCAATCCATTAGAAGAGTCAAATAGACTATAAAGTCTATTATCTTCTCCATGTTAAAAATCCACCAATAATATTTATCTATGTAACATCACTCAACAGTTCCTTTCCACAATCATATGAATAACTCATAATCATAATTGTGACTATAAATTTTTCTTCGCACCCAGGACGAAGAATATTTTCATCACCTGTCTTTACCTGAAACATCAAAGATCATGGTTATACCAAATCACAGTTCCTGTTTATAATCATACTAACAAATCCATCTTTGCACTACGGGCCAAAGATATTCATCAACAAACCATCTTTGCACTACGGGCCAAAGATATTCAACAACAGTTCATCTTTGCACTACAGGCCAAAGATATTCATCAACAGGCCATCTTTGCACTACATGCCAAAGATATTCATCAACAATTCATATTTGCACTACATGCCAAATATATTCATATCTCAAAGAAATATATAATCATTTCAGAATTTATATAAACAATAATTATAACCATGTTGATCAATTCACCTTTGCACTTAAGCTTAAGATATTCAATTATAAATTCAATGGTCATGATCATACCAGTCACAATTCAACTTTGCACTACAGGCCAAAGAGAACCCTAGTCATGATCATACCAATAATCTACCCATCTTTACACTCCAGTGAAAGAGAATTTCAACATCAGGGTTATAAAAATGTTATATATGATGATAAAAAATAATATGATCAACATATAGTTTTAATCTCAAGAGTAATATTCGTAACTCATGAATAGTAAATCGTGAATAGTAACTCATGAATAGTAACTCCGACACAAAAGATAGAAATTCCACAATAAAATCTATACCAATATTTCGGTATAATGATATTGAAAGAATAACATTACTTAAATTTATAAAACAATTTATTTTAATTGTTTACACTTTACTAATTAATGCATTTAATCATCATAAAATGCCAACTCTTACAATTTCATCATCAATAACCCAAAACCCTCATCAAAAATCTGCATATACCTCATATAGGATTCTCAAGCCATAAAATCCTATTTTTCAATTTTCTTTCTTCACAAAACATATTTAATTCATTTACTCATAGCTAGACCATTTTCATGAAAAATACCAAATCAGTTCCAAAAATATTTCTTTTCTAGAATTTAGCATAATATAGTCCCATAGTGAACATATATTTTTCTCAAAATTTTAAAAGTCATTTACTATTTTTCATATGGCCAAAATAGCCGAATATTTAGACATTTATCAAAAATTATACTTTTGTCTAAAAATTCTGAAATTTACAGAGTATACTTCTATCATATACATGTACTCCCAATAAAAATTTCATCAATTTTGGAGTTAACCACAAGAAATTATAAGCTGTTACTTCTAAAATAGTCTTTTCTCATAAAAATTCATAACTCTCAATCTATACATCCAAAAATCACCATTTTTGGACACAATCAAGAAAACTCATCAAAATATCATTTCAAATTTTTCCAGAATTTTTGAAGATCAGAAAAATTACGAAACTGAAAATCATAACAACCCTTAAAATCCCTTAATATCCCTTACTATCCCTTACAATCCCTTACCTCAAAACAGCAGTACTTCTGACCGGAATGTAAAGCCGAAGGAAACTTGCACTGAATAGCAACTCTCAAAGTATCTAAATACTCACAAAATATGCTTCATAATATAGAGAGAGAAAGAGAGAAAGCTTATGTTTCTGGTGTGATTTTTAATTCTAACTTAGCCCTCTATTTATAGGAAAATTTTGGTAGGTTTGACCTGCAACCTGATGGCTTTACCTGCTACTATTCTCACCCACCACATTTGAAATATAATTCAGCACATTTCTTCACCAACCACAAGTGGGGCCCACCAATTCTAGAATTTTCCATCAAAATGATAAACTCCGAAAATTCAACAATTTCTGAACCAGTCATCTTGTAAAATTCGTAATAAATCATACGCTCATTTTTAACGGTTCAAAATTTGAGGACATATACTCAACTTATATATGTATAACATATCCAAAAATTACCACGATCCAACGGTCGGATTAAAAATTATAACCCCCGCAAAATATCTCAAAAACCCTGATTTTTAATACCTCCATTCCGACAAAAATACGGATAAAAATCTCAACATTAACTCCTTCATTTTTTAACCACAAAAATATATCCCTCATTTATATCCACATAAAATAAATATTTTCTTATCATATGAATCAATAATTAATTATTCACAAATAATATTACAGAATCACATTTATGACAACCAGGCCGTTCCCAGGAAAGAGGGGGCTTTCCAATAAGGATTTCTCCTTACTAGCGCGCAATTAGATGACCAAACCTCTCCTTAGACAGAACTTTCTAGACATTGTCAATAATGCTATCTAATAATATTATTTAAATAATATGAATTACTGATCTGATAATGGAAAATACTGTGCAGCAACAATTATTGAAACAACAATAATATAAAATATCAATGCAGCAATTATTGAATCAATAATAAAATATTGAACAGTAATTACTGTAACAATTATTGAGTAGTGCCTTCTTACGTAAGAATCAATAATTTCAAAAATACTGTGCAATACCGTGTGCTACTGTGCAATAACGCGTATTACTGTATTTTAATCACCGGGTATTCCAACAGTGTTAACGGTAACAACTACTACGCCGTTATTTATAAAAACTCAAATTTATCGTTTCTTCACCCGATAGTTATTCGTTATGGGGCCCACAAATAGCTGCGCCGTCGTACGAATATTCCCCGACAGAAAGAATATTCCACGACCTAAACGAATATTCCCCGACAACAATGATTATTTTATAACCACTTGCTTATTTTAAAAAAAATTCATATTTCACCCTTAAACTTTAAAATTTATCAATTTAACCATTTACTGAATAGTAATTATAAGAAAAATTGAATACTTTTATTTCATAAAATTCGGGGTCTTACATGCGCCGTCGTACGAATATTCCCCGACAGCAAGAATATTCCACGACCAAACGAATATTCCCCGACAAAATGAATATTTTATAACCACTTGCTTATTTTGCAAAATTTGCACATTTAACCCATAACCAAAGTATTTGTATCAAATTAACCCCTTATTATTCATAATAATATTTAGAGAAAATTTGATTTTATTCATTAATAAGTTGGGGTCTTACACTATATCTATTTTAGGTTAATTAGAAATATAGATTGAAATTGATTAACTAGAATATGAAAACTATTAATGAGGAAACAATCTAGGAATCCGAATCCATTAAATAATAAACATAACATATAATTCAATTTCTTCTATTTTTATAACTCAACTATGATTTTGATCCCCTTCCCTTTAATTTAGTAATTTTACAATTAACGTGGGCAAGCATAGACTATGAAAATTTAAGGACTAACTATAACCCATCAAAACTTCTTTGAGCAAGCATGAATTATGAAAAACTCATATCTTAACAATAATCTATCAAAACCTCTTAATTAATTTAAAATCACATAAGATCTATAAAACGAATGTATTTCAATAACGAAACATAAAGGCGGAATTAAGTAAACATAAAATCATAAATAATAGAAGAGATAAAAAAATATTATCATTAATAATTATTTAATTTCATCTTCATCCTAGATGTAAAAAATTAACTAGACATGAAAATTAATAAACTAACTAAAATAAAGAAGAGAAGAAGATTAAAAATAAATAAGTAAACTCCCTTTAATTAACAATCATCCAACGAATGTACAATGATGAAGTAATTTATTCCTACTCCTACTCGTATCCTAAACTAATACAAAAATACTTCTTCTCTCTAAAACAAGAGACCTATTTATAGTAAAAATAAATGTGTGCTCTAATTTAGATTCATTGAACTTGGTCTCTTTTGTTTCCTTTTATCTTCTTCTTTTTCATTCTTGGCTTCAATCTCTATATGGTAATCTCCCAAGAGTCTTTTTCCATGTAAGTTTCAACTTCTTAGTGACAATATTCAACTTCTCAAATAGATCTTCTAGATAGACTTTCATTTCTCTTGCTGGATTTGACTTGCATATTAAAGATTTAAATACAACAGATTATAATATCCTTGTAATTAGTTGTAATCCAATAATTCTTGCAATTAGTTGTAATATCCTTGTATTTAATTGTAATCTCATAGTTCTAGGATAGTTTCCTATTTAGGTACTTGGGAAACATTCAATCTTATATATATATATATATATATATATATATATATATATATATATATATATTCTTAATCAATGGAAAAGCAAAGTCATTGTTCCTCAATATTTCTCTCTCTCTCTATTTGCTACATAGTATCAAGAGCCTAATCTTCCTGGGCGTATTTATTTCTAGAACAACCTACAACTACTTTGTCCATATCCTCAATGGCTTCCGATGCGACCTTCTCTTTCACACCAACGATCCTATCATCATCCAAAACTCGCAGGATCCTCAACATCCCTCCTTACAATTAATCTCTCCAATATCACCAAATCGTCATCCTCCAATTATCTCACATGGAGCCTTCAAATCCAATCTCTTCTTGAAGGTTATGCTCTTCATCACTTCATTGATAGAACTCATCCTCCATCACCACCCACTATCACTGTTAATGGTGTTGCATCCCCAAATCTGGCATACACACAACCTAGAAGTGTCAGGATCGTCTCATCTTTAGCGCTCTCCTTGGTTCTATCTCTATTTCCTTGCAACAACTTATTGCCCGCACCACCCCTTCCCTTGAAGCATGAAAAATCTTAGCTGATACCTACGCCAAACCATCTCGTGGTCATATTAAAAAACTGAAGGAACAATTAAAGAGGTGCACCAAGGGCTCAAAATTAATTAGTGAATATATGCAGGCGATAAACACTCATGCTGATGAACTTGCTCTCCGGGGAAGCCAGTTGATGATGAAGATCTTATTGATCAGATTCTTGATGGACTTAGTGATGAGTACAAATTTGTCATTGATGCAATTAATGCTCGTGACACGTCAATTTCTTTTGCTGATCTCAATGAGAAACTTCTCAACAAAGAAGTATCTCTTCAGACTACTCATCCATCTTATCTACCAGCAACGACAAATCCCACAGCCTTTCGGAATCGTTCAAATTGGCGTCCACCAGCCATCAATCAACAACAACTAGGTCCTACCATTACGCTCTCTCCTCATGATCAACGCTACCCTAGACCTTATTTATGTCATTGTCAAGCATGCGACATTCAAGGACACACTGCCAAACGATACCCGATGTTTCAACTTATCACCAATCAACAATCCCTGGCACCTCATTCTCATGGCTCTCAGGGATATCGCCCCCGCACACCCTGGCAACCACGAGCCAGTAATGTCATCCTCGGTAACAACACTACTCCTACTTAGCTTCTGGATAATGGATCATCTCACCATGTTACGTCTGACTTGAGCAATCTCTCTCTTCATAGCTCGTATCAAGGTTCTGATGATGTCATGATCGCGGATGGATCGGCCCTTCACATCACTCATACCGGTTCTACCACCATAACTACTTCCTCTCGGACCTTTACTTTACAAAACGTCCTTTGTGTCCCTTCCATGAAAAAGAACTTAATTTTGATTTATCAATTTTGCACTAATAACCATGTTTCTGTTGAATTCTCACCCCCTGCCTTTCAGGTGAAGGATCTAAAAACGGGGGCAATCTTTTTGATGGGTGAACCTAAGGATCACATATATGAGTGGTCGACTACATCCCCTTCAGTTATCTCTTCACCGTTGCTTGCTTTTTCTAGTGTCAAGACTACTTTGTCCGAGTGGCACTCTAGACTAGGTCATCCATCATTTACTATTATGAAAAATATTGTTTCCAAGTTTTCTTTACCATTTTCTAGTCTGTTATTTTTTTCCACACATTGTAATGTTTGTTCATGTAATAAAAGTCATAAAATTGCGTTTTCTACTTCTACCTTAACCTCATCGATCCCATCCGCTTGAACTTCTCTTTTCTGATGTATGGACCTCTCCTGTTTATTCAGGTGATGGTTTTCAGTACTATGTTATTTTTGTTGATCATTATACACGATATATTTGGTATTATCCACTTAATCGAAAATCCCATGTGTATGATGTCTTTGTGCGCTTCAAGGCATTAGTCGAAAACCAATTTAAACACCGTATTGTTACCTCTATCCAGATAATGGTGGAGAATATCAACCCCTTGATAAGTTTCTCTCCACTAATGGTATATCCCATCTTACTACACCACCCCATACACCAGAGCACAATGGTCTTTCTGAACGACAACATCGCTATGTTGTTGAAACCCGGTTTATCTCTTCTCACTCATGCCTCCGATGCCCCTAACTTATTGTACTTATGCCTTTGCCACGGTTGTAAGACCCCAAATTTTATGAATAAAGATTAATTTTCTCAAAATATTTTTTGAGTATTAAGGTGTGAATTTGATATAATATTATAGTTGTGGATAATATTTATAAATTTTGCGAAGTAAGTAAGTTGTCATAAAATATTCGATTGGTCGGAGAATATTCGTTTTATCAGGAAATATTCGTACGACGGCACAATCATTGGTGGACCCCACACGAAATTACTGTCGGAGTGAGAAAACGACATAAATAACTTTTATAAAAATAACGTGAAAGTTTTACCGTTAACTGTTGAAATACCCGATGATAAAAGTATAGTAATATGCGTGGTTGCATAGTAACACACAATATTGATTATTGATGCTTACGTGAGAAGTCACTCAGTTTTATTCAATTATTACTAAAGTAATTGCTGCATAGTATCTCACGTTATTTGATTTAATTATTGTCACAATATTTTATATTATTAAATCAATAATTGAGATAACAAGTTATTGATATTATTATTTGCATTATTGATAATGTCTAGAAAATTCTGTCGAGGAAAGGGATTTGGTCACCTAATTACGCACCTATATGGAGAAATTCTTATAGGAAAGTCTCATATTTCCTAGAAATGATTTGGTTGTTAAAATTACAAATTATATTGTTGATGAAAAATTGTTGTTAAAAATATTGAAAAATTTTTATGAAGTATTTGTTGTAAATTGGCGTAATATTTGGACCCCCACCTACTCATTTTTCAAAATCGTCGGAGAAAGTTATCTCAATTTTATATATATATATATATATATATATATATATATATATTATAATATAATATATATATATACGGTCCGGATCAAGTGCATACTCCTTATCTTACTCACCCGTGCTCACCCCCTTTAGGCGACGATTTTGGTCATACAACCGTCGTCTATACTTTTAGCGACGCTATATGTTGTTCGTCGCTAAAAGTATAGACGACGGTTACATGACCAAAATCGTCGCCTAAAGGGGGGTGAGCACGGGTGAGTAAGATAAGGGGTATGCACTTAATCATTGCTCTCTCTCTATATATATATTATATATATATATATATATATAATAAATTTTATTTTTTATGAAAAATAGAATATATTATATTTTATTATGCATAGTGTTTGCATAATTTTTGCATAGTAAATCATGTGAATTTCTGAAAATCGTACGTGAATCACTGTGCAGTCCGTGATTTTTCCTTTACTATGCATCCAAATAGTATTCAATCAACCATTCTCCTCTAAATAGGATGTTCAGTTTAGAATTGAAAATCACACCAGAATCAGAGAATTCTTTTTCTATAATATTGAGCGTATTTCTTTTAAGTTTAAGGATGCTTTAAGTGTAAAAAATAGTGAAAATTTTTTTCAAGAATATATCAGCTATACCAGTCGAAATTACTCTCTTTTTGAGGTAAGGGGTATTATTTATTTCATATTCGCTTACAATGTTATTTTTTGGTATTCATAAGAAATTTATTTCGTTCAATATTCGCAAGAAATATTATCTTCGTTTAATATTCGTAAGGAATATTATCTTCGTTCAATATTCGTAAGAAATATCATTTTCGTTCAATAGTTGTAAGTGGTATTTTTTTTGTTCAATATTTGTATGAAATAATATTTTCTTTCATACTCTATAGTATGTAAGTAATATTATTTCGTTTCAGATTCTGAATTCTTCACTCATTTTGTTAAAGTATGACTTCTATACTCTTTGAAATTAGTAGAATATCCTTGAAATTTGCGCTTCATCTAGTATATTTTCATAAAATATTATTCTGAGTATTCTTGATAATTTTTAATTTTTTCATGCCGGAGTACTATTTACAGGATACTATTCCCGAAGTACTATTCACTCAGGTACTATTCATCCAGGGTACTATTCATAACAAAAATTGATTTTTTTCTGTCCAAATCATTTTTGATACAAAATTATTCTTGAATTTTACTCTACAAAGTAATATCATGTTGACAATTTAGACATTATTGAATTCTGGATAAATTAAATTATAAATCTTTAAAATTTTATTCTTTGCTTTCTTTTAATTGAATTCTTATATCATTGTTATTATCCTCATGCTTATATTATGATGAAAATCATCTTTGGCCCGTAGTGCATAAATAGACTGTTGATTGGTATGATTATGACCAGAGATTATTCGGTATAATCATGACCTGTAATGTTACAAATGATGTGATAAATGTCCTCATTGGCCCGTAGTGCTTTGATGGACAATTATTGGCATGATCATGACCATTGGTGATAACACGATTATCCTTGGCCCGTAGTGCATGGATAATTCGTGGAATTGATACTAATGAATATCATTGGCCCGTAGTGCATGGATAATTCGATGATGTAGATTATTAATTAAGTTAAGTCTCAGCGATAAAATTGATGATAAACTTTTTAAATCATAGAAGATAGTAGATATCATGCTCTACTTGACTCTTCTAATGGATTGCTTGTTTCACTGCAGTTAAACTTGATGTTTATTGTATTTTATCAGTTTAACACTGTTGAAGACTAACGATAATTTATTTTGCATTATCTTAGTCATAATATTTCTTACTAGGCTAGTTGAGCTCGCCCTTTTGCTTTCATTGTTCTCTTCAGGAAATGAGAATGTAGTCGGGACTAGTAGAAGAACGAGTGATGGTCCGAGATGGTGGCTATAGTAGTCCTCACTATTCTATGAAATAGTGTGATAATAATTGTAATAAGGATTCCATTTGAGTTTGGATATTGTCTAGAAGAAAATATTTGTGTAAAAACTCTTAGCTACGCTTTTGTCGTATTATATAAAAGAAGTTTGTATTTAAATTCTGTACCATGTATTTGGCAACTCAGAATGGGTGATGTATACCTATTTTGGGGGTGACACAACGGCTGTATATCTCATCAACCGTATGCCCACACCTACATTACATCTTTCCACTTCTTTTGAAAAACTCTTTGCGTCTCAGCCCTACTACACAAAAACTTCAATGTTCAGTTGCTTATGTTATCCATGGCTTCGTCCTTATTCTCAACATAAACTTGTCTCTCATTCCACTCCTTGTGTTTTTCTTGGTTACTCTTCAACACAAAGTGTTTATATCTGTCTTGATCTGTCCACTTCTAAAACGTATATTTCTCGTCATGTCAAATTTCTTGAAAACTCTTTCCCTTTTTCCAATCACCAATCCCATCTAGCTTGTCCCACCTAGAGCTCATTTCTAAATGGCTTCCCTCCCGGTCCAAATTCTACACATTTCATGTGGCTCACTCAATATGCCTCCTCACGTGTGAACATCCGTCACAAAATGCCCAACCGGTCAACCTCCCCTCTACACCAGTTGACCATTTACCACTAGAACCACACAATTCTGAGAACTCTTCTGATTCAACCACACCTCAACCCACCCATCCAAATACCCATCCCATGACCACTAGAGCGAAAAAACCCCTAACCAAGATGAATCTCACTGCTTTCCTTTCTCCATCATCAAACATTGTGCCTCATACTACTACCCAAGCCCTAAAAGATCCCAAATGGAGACAAGCGATATGAATGATGAATTTGATGCTATTGTTCAGAATGAAACTTGGGCTTGTTCCATCTACTTATCTACAAAATCTTGTTGAATGTAATTAATGGGTTTTTCGTATTAAACGGTTCCTGATGGTTCTGTATTGATAGGTACAAAGCCAGATTAGTTGCCAATGTTTTCATCAACGACCTGAAGTGGATTATCATGATACCTTTAGTCCGATTGTCAAGTCGAAAACAATACGCCTTGTTCTAAGCCTGGCAATTAGTAGAGGTTGGAAGTTGCGACAGTTGGATGTTAATAATGCCTTTCTTCAAGGCATTTTCCAAAAATTTCTACATGACCCAGCCCAGCCTGGGATTTGTTGATAGCGACAATCCAACATATGTATGCAAATTAAAGAAGGCTATATATTGCCTCAAGCAGGCCCCACGAGCTTGGATGCCAGTTCCTCATTGAGTCTGGGTTCACAAACTCTCATGCAGACACTTCTCTATTCATTCTCCACTCCGGTGACATTACTATATATCTACTTGTTTATGTGAATGACATTATTATTACAGGTACCAACACCAATATTATTCAGTGCTACATTGACCTCCTGGCATAAATATTTTCAATCAAGGATCTTGGTCCCTTGTCATATTTTCTCAGCATTGAGGTTCTCACCACTTCATCTGGTCTGTTACTTACTCAAAGGCGCTACATCACTGATCTTCTTGCCAGAACAAAAATGTTTGATACTAAACCTGTTGCTACACCACTTGCTACAAATGGAAATCTCACACTTCATTCAGGTACAACTCTGACTGATTGTACCGAATATAGAACAATTGTTGGCATTCTACAATAATCTTTGCCTCACTCGCCCAGACATAGCATATGTTGTTAACAAGCTTTCTAATTCATGTATCGCCCTACGTCTGAACATTGGAATGTTGCAAAATGACTGCTTCGATATCTGTGGCACATTAACTCATGGATTATTTCTTCCTAAGGCAAAGCCACTATATTCTTCATGCATTCTCAGATGCAGATTGGGCTGGCAACAAAGATGATTATATCTCTACGAGTGCCTATATTATCTATCTTGGACGTCATCCTATCTCTTGGTCATCCAAGAAACAACGTATTGTTGCTAGGTCATCCACATAAGCTAAGTATCGATCAGTTGCCGCTATTGCTTCAGAAATCAATTGGATTTTTTTCTTCTCACATAGCTTGGTGTCACTCTCTCTACACTACCTGTTATTTATTGTGACAATGTTGGGGCCACCTATCTCTGTTCTAATCAAATATTTCATTCGCGCATGAAATATGTGGCAATTGACTATCACTTTATTCGAGATCAAGTTCAATCAGGTGCTCTTCGTGTTAGTCATGTCTCCTCAGCAGATCAACTTCGTGTTAGTCATGTCTCCAAACCGCTTCCATATGAACTTCCAAGAATTAAGGATCAAGATTGGAGTCTCCGTCGGAGCTCCATCTTGAGGGGGCATATTAGAGAATTAAATATAACAAATTGTAATATCTTTGTAATTAATTGTAATCCCATAATTCTTGCAATTAGTTGTAATATCCTTCTAAATTAATTGTAATCCCATAATTCTGGATAGTTTCCTATTTAGGTACTTGGGCAACACTCAATCTTGTGTGTGTGTGTGTGTGTGTGTGTGTGTGTGTATATATATATATATACACACACAAAAATGATCAAGTAAGGGATCCCTTACTTTCTTAAAATGAGGACTTTTTTTTTTTTTACTTTTTTTTTAAACAACTAAAAAAAAAGTTTAATATTTTATGGAACTGAAATTTTTCCATAATACAATATTTTGGGCGTGTTTTGAATACCTATACCAAAAAGTGGTGGTACAGTCTGCCCAGACTGTACATACATATTTTGTTATACGTACCCAAATCACACCCAAAACATTGTATTATGAAAAAATTTCAGTTCCATAAAATATTAAACTTTTTTTTAGTTGTTTTTTTTAAAAAAAAAAAAAAAGTCCCTCATTTTAAGAAAGTAAGGGTTCCCTTACCTGATCCTGACCCTATATATATATTATATATATATATATATATATACACATACGGTCAGGATCAAGAGCATTCTCCTTAAATAGCATTCTTTTATTAAAACTACGTCGTTTTGAAGGGACGCGGTGACATTTTTGTAAATACGCGGTGGCATTGTATTTATAAAAATGCCACCGCGTCCCTCTAAAACGACGTCGTTTTAATAAAAGAATGTTATTTAAGGAGGAATGCTAATTAAGGAGAATGCTCTTGATCCTTACCATATATATATATATATATATATATATATATATATTCATTCTTAATCAATGGAAAAGCTAAGCCATTGTTTCTCAATATTTCTCTCTCTCTCTCTTTTCTACATTGCGCACCAAGATTGTTCCAGCTCTTTCCTCCTGTTTGTAGGATTTTTCTGGGATATTTCCTGAATAAGAGAATTAAATATCACTTGATCACCAAGATTTTAACTTTATTGCAACAAAATATTAAATCCTACAAAACAAAATAAAATATATTAATTAAACAAACTAATATTATTAAAGGACAAAATTAAGGATAATAAAATGTATAAATTACGTGTCTATCAGTGATCATGTGGTAATATTAAATATATATGTGAAAATATTACTCCCCTAATTAAATTGTGATGGTAAACTTGATAATATAGGTGTCATTCTATGCTACCATCATATGGAATGAGATTCATGTTTTCCTTGCTCTTTAAGAAAAAAATTTCGAGATTTTTTGTGGAATTGAGAGATAGTAATTTAGTGGTACATTTTATGAATAATAAAATTTATTTACCTCTGATAAAGAACACTGTTACAGCGCAGGGTAATGAATTGTCAAGAAAGCTCCAATAATTTTTTAGGTTTCAAATCATTTTGTTATTCCTTTCTTTCTTTACTTTCCCCTCAAAATTTTCAAAATCGAAATATACACTTTTAGAAATTAAGTTGTGGGTTCCCACAAACCTCCTAGCTTGGTTGAAATATTAAAATTGATATTAAATAAGAACAATATGGAATTACTATTTTGACAAGATTTTGTTCATGATATTATCCTAAAAGGTGAACCTTACGAAAACATCAATTTTTACTTATAAAAAAATTAATTTTCAAATAATATATATCATTTATATTTAATAACTTTCCATTATGCTCAAATATTTGAAACATTATGTCACAATTTGGTCTATCTACTTCAAGATAGAGGGATTCTCATCTTGGGACATTACAAAATAGGAAATGTTTGAATCATAGGTGCATTTTTTCTTTAAGGATCTGAAGTATTATAGGTGGAAAAAAAACTTTTAAATTTCCCAATATTCTTTTATTATTAGCGTGGTGTTATTATTTGTGACATTATTGATCTCATACTCATATTTATGATGATAAATTGTCACATGTATGACAAACTACAGAAGGAACGATGAAGACAAATAGTACTATATACTTGGTCCACTTAGAATTTCGAGCCTAAATCCACTCAAATACAACTATAATGTAGTAGTTGTATATTACAAACAAGTCCCAAAAAATAATACTTATAATATATACCACACAAGGGTATTCCATTATTGTTGCATAGGACACACCTAGATACACACACACGATAGAAAAAGGCCGAATTCAAATATTTTTCTTAAATTTCACTTAATTTCAGTATATAGTAAAAAAAATTAATTAATATGTTAAATTTAGTTAAGATTTGTGTTATGATGATTCAATTGAATCAAATTGGTCATGACTTAAAAAACTCAATTGAAAATTTAACTGCTTCAAAGGCTAAATAGAAATTGGGTGACAATTTAAAAGATACTTTTACAATTAGGCCGTACAAAAAGATCTATTTTTTTTTTCATAAAATTAATATGCAACACCAAAACTTGTTAATGAGAAAATATAATAAAAGTAGTATCTCCTTTCCAAAACTTTGTTAATGAGAAAATATAATAAAATATAAATTAATATAATATAAGATTAATAATTTATGTTTAATTGGTATGGAAACATTCGGGAAAGGGGGAGGGGGAACTTAAGAGAAAAGTAGTCCCTTCCTTCCAAAATTTGAGATATATTTTTAAAACGATAATTCTTAATTTTCTTTTTATCATTTCAAATAACCTTTAATATTTGTTAAAAATACAGTAATAATAACATAATAATACTCAATCAATCTATAATTTAAAAAAACAAAAAAAATTAAGAATTTTATGTCATTTTATAATTTTAAAAAAATAAAAAATATAATTTTAATTTTAAAACATATAACAAAAGAAAAAGTATTTCTAATTTTAGAACAGA
>CM029016.1:228559469-228751017 GCA_016801055.1 Panax notoginseng
CTTCTTGGCTTCAATCTCTACATGGTAATCTCCCAAGAGTCTCTTTCCATGTAGGTTTCAACTTCCTAATGATAATCAACTTTTCAAATAGATCTTCTAGATATACTTTTCTTTCTCTTGCTGGATTTGACTTGCACACAAGATTTTTTCACCTCTTTCCTTATGTTGTAGGATTCTTCTTGGATATTCTTTATAAGAATAAGAGCATTAAATATTTGCTTGATCAACAAGGTTTTAACTTTATTACAACAAAATATTAAATCCTACATAACAAAAAAAAACATATTATTTAAATAAACTAATATTATTAAAGGACAAAATTAGGGATAATAAAATGTATGAGTTATGTGTCTATCAAATACCCTCATACCTAACTTTTACTCGTCCTCAAGTAAAATATAAAGAAAATAAACATAAATAAAAAATTATAACTACCCCATTTTTGTAAGAAACATGATTGTACTTAGCATTGCAACAAGCCTTTAAACCACAAGGATACCCTAAGTTGACAAGTTGTGAAAAACTATCAAATCTTCATTCTAGACACTATTCTTCATTAAATTAATTATATGTGATGCATGCATGTGTATTGATGTAACTCTTAGTAAGAATTTTTAACCATGAAAATTAAGCAAACTCATTTTTTTTTCTTTCTTTCTTTTCAATTCTTTTTTTTTTCCATTTTTTTTTCAATTTTTTTTTCTATATTATTTTTTTCTCAACTTGTTCAATGTCTCGTTTTCTTAGACTTTTTAGAGTTACCCATATAGCGAGCGTTGGACCAATGACTCCCAAACCAGTTGACTTTAGGGCACTAGGTATAAAAAAACCCTAAGGGTTTACTAACTCGAGTAACAAATGCCACAAAACTAGAATAGTCAAAGCTACTTTTATTCACCACACTTTTCAGCGTGAATATCGATGTTCTTAAGACTTGGATACCCATTTATTTCGTTTAATGGACATTGAAACAGTATTTATTTCTTTTTTCTTTTTCAACCTTTTTTTCTTCTTTTTTTTATTTCAATTTTTTTTATTACTTACTCGAATTTTATACCCATAACTAAGAAATTAGTACAAACATGAAGTGCAAAAAATACTTATGAAATTAATTTTATTCCAGATGGTAATTAAACTAAGATTTCGTATCTAATCAAAGGTACAAGAGTTCTAAATTTTTTAATCTTACTCATGAATTTTTACTCCACAATACTTATTAAAATTAATCCAACTTATAAAAAGTCAAACAAATTTTTTTCTTTTTTTACTATATTTTCCTTAAACAATATAATATAATAATACAAACAAACTCCCCCCATACCTAAATTATGCATTGTACTTAATGTATACAAATAAAGAAAAGAGAACAAAGATATGAAAAAATTGTACCTTATATGCGGGACATTTATTCTGCAAGAAAATGTGGTGAGAAAGAAAACAAATGTAATAACAACGAATTTCATAAATCCTAAAAAGTATGTGACTATAAATGAATGATACAAATGAGTAAGTGAATTGAGAACTTTTCATTATTTTCAAGAGTTCTGGGAAATTTAAAATAGTCAGAATTTTCATTAGAATTATTCTTAAAGTCTACCTCAAGAAAACTTTCACTAACATGTTCAAAGGATGGAAGAATTGGTTCAAACACATGCTCTAGTTTAGTTAACTTATTTTTAGTGGATCTCAGCTCATTGACCTTATCTAAATATTCATATTTATTCCAATTTTGGTCAAGGTGATTTAAGAAAAAAAATCAATTGGATCTTTTTCAATCAAAGAGTAATTTTTCAATTATTTCTTGGATCATTGACAACTCTTGGACCATGTTTACTTTAATAGGTTGGTCCAAAAAATCACTAGGTATTTTTCAAGGAATAAGTCTTTCAAGGTATGGAGCTTAAGGCTTATAAACTTTTTCAACCGACTCATTAAATGTGACATGATCAATTTTAGGCATAGACTCATAAATTTTTAGACTCCTCAAATTCGCTTGACTCAAACTGTGTAGAATTGAATACAAAATTTTCACTTTCCTCATCATTTCCACAACCATCAAGATTTTAAAAATTGACCTCAGAGTTACTAGAAAATTCACTCACCTCTTGTTCATTTATTTTGGTGCTAAAACTCATTTGAATTTCTAGACGAGATATAGCTTGTTTTATTCTAAATTGATTTCCATTAAAACTTTCGTAGTTTTCTCTAAGGCACCAAGTCTTTCCTCTTCTTCATTTGATAATTCTTGTGAATATTGAGGTTCTGGATCTGAATATGAATATGGATATGGATGTGGATATGAACTTAGATAAGAATTTCATAATAATTGGAAAAAATTGATTTACTTGGTGTGCATTAAAATTTTCATAGAATTCTTGGTTCCAAGTAAAATTATTATTCCAACTATAATATGAAATCCATTTTTCCACCAAATCACAAAACAGATAGATAACTAACCACGAAAGTCACACAACAAAAAATAATAAGATAAAATAAAATAAAATATCTAATTTTACGGTAATTAATCTAATAAAATCTAGACAGTTCCTAACTATTCCAAGTTACACTTTAAAGGTCTACCAAATCGAAATTAAATCACACCACTAACCAGGTAAGTGTAAGACAAAATGTAGTTCTCCGTGGGTACGGTGACTATTGAATAATCACACATCTATTAGGCTTTTTTACCTTTTGAACCACTTGCCTAGACACCAATAGTTTGATTAATTTAAAATTTAGCCTCCTATTGGAGTCCCTTGTCCTAATTGAGATCGAAATTTCTTAGGGGCCAACGTCTACTTGATTTTATTAAAGCAAGGTTATGCAAAAATGAATGGGTGGTTTGTGGGCTAAGAAGGGTGATGAAATCCCCACGCACCTTGTCTTGTTATAGGTTGTGCCATTAATGTTAGATTAAATATAAAAATGCACAAATAAAATAATAAAAAAAACTATAAACAAATAAAATATCCTAAAACTATGTAAATTACGAAAGAATTAAGGAGAAATTGTGACGTACCTCAATCCTTCAACAAACACCACAGTTTATATTTGACAAAAAATAAAAAAATAAAAATTTTAAACACTATGTGCTCTACGTGAGTGAATGCATGAATGCGACAATTTATATTCTAACTAATATTAAAAATTAAAAAAACTAAGTACTATTTTTTTTTGAGTTAATAAACAAACTACCAGGAAAAGCGCATCAATAATATTGTCTTTCTGCACCGTTGATCTGCTTCGATAATCCTGAAAAATAAAAAAATAAAAAAAAATATTAAAAATAAAAACAAACTAATTCGAAATATAAAAATTAAGAAAATAAAAATAAGTCTAGTCCCCGACAACGACGCCCAAAACTTGATGTGTTTAAAAATTATGTACTACAAGTGTATAGTGTCGAATTGAAGAATTGACAAGTACAGGTCAAACCCACATAAACTAGATTAATTTTAACGTATTCTCTATATGTGACGCCCCCAAAATAGGTATACAACACCCATTCTGAGTCGCCAAATACATGGTACAGAAAGCAAACTACAACTTCAATAATACAATTGTCGTGCAAAATACGACAACACATACTGTGAGTTTAAATACAAATATTGTTTCTAACAATATCCACACTCAAATAAATCCTCATTACAATTTATTCAAACACTATTTTACAGAAATAGTGAGGACTGCTAAAACATCTTTCTAGACCCATCACTCCATACCCCGACTAGATCCTGCTATGTTCTCACCTCCTGAGAAGAAATGGAACAAAAAGGAAAAGGGTGAGCTCAACTAGCCCAGTAGTAAAGAATATTATGACTAAGATAATATACAAACAAATATCGTTAGTCTTCAACAGGGAAAAATCTGATAGAATATAAATCGACAACAAGTTTTAGATCAACAACTGCAGCGGAAACAGCAAACCATTAGAAGAGTCAAGTAGAGAAAGAATTCTACTATCTTCTAAGATTTAAAAGTCCATCATCAATATTTTATCCCTGTAACATCAATTAATAATCATCTTATCCAAATATTCATCTTTGCACTACAGGCCAAAGATATTCATTTGTATCACCTGTCAGTCATGTTCATATCAACACCTGTTCATCTTTGCACTACAGGCCAAAGATTCATCAAGTAATCCATACATCTTTGCACTACAGGCCAAAGATATTCAGTAATATCATCATTTAGAACTGAGGATGATGAAAAATATCTTAAAGAGAACGAATCCAATGAGAAGAAGGACAAATAGTAGGGATTCGTATAACAGTTTATCCAAGATTAATAATACTTCATAATAATCAATTGTGAAGCAGAATTCAAAATAAAGATCAAAACATGGATACAATCAAAGATAGTAACCATAATAGACATCTTGGACAAAAAGAAAAAATTTTATTTTTCGGTGAATAGTGCCGTATTCGTGAATAGTGCCGTATACATGAATAGTGCCGTATACATGAATAGTAAACCCGACACAAAAATTTCACATTTGATAAAAACTCATATCAATATTTCAGCATAATGATATTGAAGAAAATAATATTATTAAGAAGAAAATAATATCCCTTACCTCAAGATATCAGTACTTCTGGTCGGAATACCGGTATAAGGCTGAAAGAAACTTGCTCTGATGAATAGAAACTCTCAAAGTATCTAAATACTCACAAAATACACTCAATAATCTAGAGAGAGAAAGAGAGAAAACTTGTTTCTGGTGTGATTTTCAATTCTAACTTAGCCCTCTATTTATAGGAAAATTTTAGTAGGTTGACCTGCAACCTGATGGCTTTACCTGCTACTATTCCCACCCACCACATTTGAAATATAATTCAGCACATTTCTTCACCAACCACAAGTGGGGCCCACCAATTCTAGAATTTTCCATCAAAATGATAAACTCCGAAAATTCAACAATTTCTGAACCAGTCATCTTGTAAAATTCATAATAAATCATACGTTCATTTTTAACGGTTCAAAATTTGTGGACATATACTCAACTTATATATGTATAACATATCCAAAAATTACCACGATCCAACGGTCGGATTAAAAATTATAACCCCCGCAATATTTTCTCAAAAACCCTGATTTTTTTAATACCTCCATTCCGATAAAAATACTGATAAAAACCCTCAACATTAACTCCTTCATTTTTAACCACAAAAATATATCCCTCATTTATATCCACATAAAATAAATATTTCCTTATCATATGAATCAATAATTAATTATTCACAAATAATATTACAGAATCACATTTATGACAACCAGGCCGTTCCCAGGAAAGAGGGGGCTTTCCAATAAGGATTTCTCCTTACTGGCGCGCAATTAGATGACCAAACCTCTCCTTAGACAGAACTTTCTAGACATTGCCAATAATGTTATCTAATAATATTATTCAAATAATATGAATTATTGATCTGATAATGGAAAATACTGTGCAGCAACAATTATTGAAACAACAATAATATAAAATATCAACGCAACAATTATTGAATCAATAAAATAAAATATTGAATAATAACTACTGTAACAATTATTGAGTAGTGCCTTCTTACGTAAGAATCAATAATTGGTGCAATACCGTGTGCTACTGTATTTTAACCACCGGGTATTCCAACAGTATTAACGGTAACAACTACGCCGTTATTTATAAACAACTTATACTTGTCGTTTTCTTCATCCAATCGCTTTCCGTTATGGGGCCCACACAAGGCTGCGCCGTCGTACGAATATTCCCCGACAGCAAGAATATTCCACGACCAAACGAATATTCCCCGACAAAATGAATATTTTATAACCACTTGCTTATTTTGCAAAATTTGCACATTTCACCCATAACCAAAGTATTATATCAAATTAACCCCTTATTATTCACAATAATATTTAGAGAAAATTTGATTTTATTCATTAATAAGTTGGGGTCTTACAACCTCCCCTCCTTATGAAATTTCGTCCTCGAAATTGACGTACGTACCTGATGTTTCAAAAAGGTGAGGATACCTCGCTTTCATTTCTGATTCCAACTCCCAGGTCATTTCTTCAATAGCATGGTTTCTCCACAAAACCTTAACTTGTGGTATAACCTTCGTGCGTAGGACATGCTCTTTCCTATCCAAGATCTTAACAGGTACCTCCTCGTACGTTAAATCTTCAGCTATCTCGTCTGGTTCTAACTCAATAATGTGGTTCGGGTCTTTAACATATTTACGAAGCATAGATATGTGAAAAACATTATGAACACGAGACATGCTTGGAGGTAATGCGAGTCTATATGCCACATTTCCTATTCGCTCAAGAATCTCAAATGGACCAACAAATCTTGGATTGAGCTTTCCTCTCTTCCCAAATCTTGTAACTCCCTTCCATGGTGCAACACGTAACAATACATGATCCCCAATATTAAATTCCACGTCCTTCCGATGAAGATCCGCATAACTCTTTTGTCGATCCTGTGCCGTTTGTATACGTTGTCGAATCGTTTGGATCTTCTCTGTAGTAATGCGTACCAACTCTGGTCCCAACAATGTTGCTTCACCCACCTCGTCCCAGCATACTGGAGAACGACATTTTCTTCCATACAACGCCTCAAATGGAGCCACACCTATGCTCGCCTGATAACTGTTGTTGTAGGAGAATTCCACCAATGGTAGGTACTTATCCCAACTCCCTTTGAGATCTAGGACACAAAGTCTTAATAGATCTTCAAGAGTTTGAATAGTCCTCTCTGATTGTCCGTCCGTTTGAGGATGGTATGCTGAACTGAATCGTAAATCCGTGCCCATAGCTTTCTGCAAGCTAACCCAAAATCGTGAAGTGAATCTTGGGTCACGATCCGAAACTATGGATACTGGCATGCCATGCAATCTCACAATCTCGTTCACGTACATACTAGCAAGACGTTCAAGGGAATAAGTCTCACGTATCGGCAAGAAATGAGCGGACTTGGTTAATCTATCAACAATAACCCAAATCGCATCTATGCCTTGAGAAACCTTGGGAAGACCCGTAACAAAATCCATAGTAATGTGTTCCCACTTCCATTTCGGGATCTCAAGTGGTTGCAATGGACCCTTTGGCACTTGATGCTCCGCCTTTACACGTTGACAAGTTAAACATCTCGAGATAAACTCCGCGATCTCTCTTTTCATATTGCTCCACCAAAATGTATGTCGAAGATCGTGATACATTTTGGTACTCCCAGGATGGATTGCAAACGGTGTGTTGTGTGCCTCCATCATTATTCTATGCTTCAAGTCAAAATCGTTAGGAACACAAAGTCTGGAGTTGACTCGAAGTATTCCTTCTTCATCGATTCTTGCTTCTGGAATAGCACCTTCTTGCACTTTCTTCTTCATACGCATCAGCTCCATGTCCGTAGCTTGAGCAGCTTTAACTTTATCGATTAAAGTCGGTTCTACTCGTATATTTGATATCATCATGTGGGTACTTGGAGCCTTCATCTCTATCTCCATCCTTTGTAAGTCATACAAAATGGGCCTTTGTGTTAACAATATTGCACTCGTACCCGTATATGATCTTCTACTCAATGCGTCAGCTACTACGTTTGCTTTTCCAGAATGATATTGGATGGTATGATCGTAATCTTTCAACAGCTCGAGCCAACGTCGCTGCCGCATGTTGAGTTCCTTTTGGGTGAAGAAATATTTGAGGCTTTTATGATCTGTATAGATCTCCACTTTCTCCCCATACAGGTAGTGTCTCCAGATCTTCAACACAAAAACGACTGCTGCCAACTCCAAATCATGAGTAGGATAATTCCTCTCATATTCTTTGAGTTGTCGTGAGGCATAGGCTATGACTTTCCCATGTTGCATGAGAACACATCCTAACCCTTTGCCTGAAGCATCGCTGTAGATAACAAATCCATCCGAACCAGATGGTATTGTCAGAATAGGTGCCGAAATGAGTCTCCTCTTGAGTTCTTGGAAACTCTTCTCGCATTCCTCACTCCATACGAATTTTGTATCTTTCCGAGTCAGCTGAGTTAACGGAGTAGCGATTCGAGAAAATCCTTCCACAAATCTCCGATAATAACCAGCTAAGCCTAGAAAGCTACGTACTTCGGTTACCGACTTCGGTTGCTCCCAACTTTGTATGGCTTCAATCTTCGCCAGGTCGACAGATACTCCATGTTTTGACACCACGTGCCCAAGGAATGCTACTTCCTCAAGCCAGAACTCGCATTTCTTCAATTTGGCATATAGCTTATTTTCACGAAGCCTTTGCAGTACCAGCTTCAAATGGCGCTCATGATCTTCACGGCTTTTGGAATAGATGAGGATGTCATCAATAAAGACAACAACGAACTGATCCAAATATTCTTTGAATACACGGTTCATCATATCCATGAAGGCAGCAGGAGCATTAGTCAATCCAAAAGACATTACTAAGAATTCATAATGCCCGTACCGAGTTCTGAAGGCAGTCTTTGGAATATCCTCAGTTTTAATCTTCAGCTGATGATATCCAGAACGAAGGTCGATCTTTGAAAAGAATTGTGTTCCTTGTAACTGGTCGAACAGGTCATCAATGCGAGGTAGCGGATACCTATTCTTGATAGTGACATGATTCAATTCTCGATAGTCGATACAAAGTCGCATACTCCCGTCTTTCTTCTTTACGAATAAAACAGGAGCACCCCAAGGAGACGTACTAGGACGAATAAAACCGATGTCCAACAACTCCTGTAGTTGGACTTTTAACTCCTGAAGTTCAATAGGAGCCATTCGATATGGAGTTTTAGAAATGGGCTTTGTACCGGGTTCAAGGTCAATAAAGAATTCAACTTCACGTTCTGGGGGTAGACCAGGAAGTTCTTCAGGAAATACATCAGGAAATTCTCTAACAATAGAAATATTATTCAAATCTGACTTGTCTTTGTTCAAATCCATAACATGGGCTAAGAAAGCTTGACATCCGTTTTTCAATAAACGAATAGCTTTGTGGCTTGATATGACAGTGACTGATTTTAGTGGTTTAGTAGTTTGAATTCGTATGACAGGTTGGTTAGGAATATGAAAACTAACAACCTTACGAAAACAATCAATTTTAGCATGATGAGTGGTTAACCAATCAATTCCTAAAATCACATCAAAAGCAAGTATCTTTAAAGAGATAAGATCAGCAGGTAATGTGATAGCGCCAACTTGGATCATGCAAGATTTATAAACTGTAGATGTAACGAAGGTTTCACCCAACGGAGTTTCAACAGATAAGTTAAAGTCCAATTTCTCCGGAGTCAAGTTTAAACGTTGAGCACAAGCAGGAGAGATAAAAGAATGGGTAGAACCGGTATCTAGTAAAGTATAAACTTTGCAAGAATTCAAGATTAGCTTACCCGTGATCACCTCGTTCGGGTTTCTCGCGTTTTGGCCAGTAACGACAAATGCCCTTCCAGGAACCGCTGATTTCGACTTATCCGGGACAGCTTTTGGAGTCACCATCCCCGCTGAACTTGGTTTTGCTACAGAACACTCTCGAGCTATATGACCCTCCTTTCCACAGTTATAACATACCTTGGATTGTTGTGGGCAGTTTGGGCTGATATGTCCCTCTTTCCCACATTTGTAACATACGACCGGTGGTCGTTCTCCTCCCCTAGAAACAGTTGATGTTTGTGCTGACGTCTTCACGTTATCATTGTTGTACCTTCTCTTCTTGAAATCTCCTCCCGACTCGCTCCTTCTATTATCACGACCACTATTACCACCAGAGTGGTTACCGCTTTTGTCCGAATGTTTTCCTCCCTGCTGGTTTTCATTGCTTCGATGACTGCCGCCACCGGTATGACCCTGGTTGTGGTCCCTCGGTTGCACATACTCATTATCTCGCTCTAATAATTGAGCCCTATTTACAACATCTGAATATAAAGAAAATTTATGAGAGATAAGATATTGTCGAATCTCGGGTTTTAGACCTCTCAGAAACATCCTTGTCATTCGTTCCTCATTTTCGACCAAATGAGGTGCAAACCTGGATAACTCTGCAAACTTCGCCTCGTACTGGGACACCGTCATGTTGTTTTGTTCCAGTCTAATAAACTCTACCTCCTTCATATAACGAATACTTTCAGGAAAGTACTTGTCATTGAACAGTTTTTGAAATATTTCCCAGGACATGTTGAGTGCGTCAGGCTGGGTACGCTTCACAGACTCCCACCAGTAGTCTGCCTCACCGCGGAACATAAAGGTGGCGAATGGAACCTTCTGTTCCTCCGTGCATCCCAAGACATCGAATATCTTGGTAATTTGCTTGACCCACGTTTCCGCCATGATCGGATCCGGCTTTCCCTTAAATTCTGGTGGTCCCAATTCTTTGAACTGCTTAGCTGTGACAAACCGCGCGTTATCATTTCCACCCGTATTCTGCACACGAGTCTCCCTCGTCTGATTTTGCATGAACTGCAAAAAGCTCCTAAACATTCCATCATTCATCGTTTGCTCGGTAACGTTGTTTACAGGAGGAATATTGCCTTCCTGTTGCACGTTCCCCTGGGTGGTGATCAAAGGTGTCTCCACGGTCTGATTTACTCCATTATTAACGTTCTCAGCTGCCATTCTTAAATACTGCCATAAAACAAGGGTTAATAGTCATGTCATATATTATCCCTATACTCTGACCGACCAAATAAACACCAAATAAACTTAGTCAAGTCATACTAGTGAAGGAATTCCCCGTCTCTCCCCTCCTAGTTCTTGTCTCACATCTCAGCCAGGGATCATATCCCTAAGCTCTGATACCAACTGTGACGCCCGCAAAATAGGTATACAACACCCATTCTGAGTCGCCAAATACATGGTACAGAAAGCAAACTACAACTTCAATAATACAATTGTCGTGCAAAATACGACAACACATACTGTGAGTTTAAATACAAATATTGTCTTCTAGACAATATCCACACTCAAATAAATCCTCATTACAATTATTCAAACACTATTTTACAGAAATAGTGAGGACTGCTAAAACATCTTTCTAGAACCATCACTCCATACCCCGACTAGATCCTGCTATGTTCTCACCTCCTGAGAAGAAAAATGGAACAAAAAGGAAAAGGGTGAGCTCAACTAGCCCAGTAAAGAATATTATGACTAAGATAATATACAACAAATTATCGTTAGTCTTCAACAGGGAAAAATCTGATAGAATATAATCGACAATAAGTTTTAGATCAACAACTGCAGCGGAAACAGCAAACCATTAGAAGAGTCAAGTAGAGAAAGAATTCTACTATCTTCTAAGATTTAAAAGTCCATCATCAATATTTTATCCCTGTAACATCAATTAATAATCATCTTTATCCAAATATTCATCTTTGCACTACAGGCCAAAGATATTCATTTGTATCACCTGTCAGTCATGTTCATCTCAACACCTGTTCATCTTTGCACTACAGGCCAAAGATATTCATCAAGTAATCATACATCTTTGCACTACAGGCCAAAGATATTCAGTAATATCATCATTTAGAACTGAGGATGATAAAAAATATCTTAAAGAGAACGAATCCAATGAGACAGAAGGACAAATAGTAAGGATTCGTATAACAGTTTATCCAAGATCAATAATACTTCATAATAATCAATTGTGAAGCAGAATTCAAAAATAAAGATCAAAATATGGATACAATCAAAGATAGTAACCATAATAGACATCTTGGACAAAAAGGAAAAATTTTATTTTTCGGTGAATAGTGCCGTATTCGTGAATAGTGCCGTATACATGAATAGTGCCGTATACATGAATAGTAACCCCGACACAAAAATTTCCAAATTTGATAAAAACTCATATCAATATTTCAGCATAATGATATTGAAGAAAATAATATCATTTAAGAAGAAAATAATATCCCTTACCTCAAGATATCAGTACTTCTGGTCGGAATACCGGTATAAGGCTGAAAGAAACTTGCTCTGATGAATAGAAACTCTCAAAGTATCTAAATACTCACAAAATACACTCAATAATCTAGAGAGAGAAAGAGAGAAAACTTGTTTCTGGTGTGATTTTCAATTCTAACTTAGCCCTCTATTTATAGGAAAATTTTAGTAGGTTTGACCTGCAACCTGATGGCTTTACCTGCTACTATTTCCACCCACCACATTTGAAATATAATTCAGCACATTTCTTCACCAACCACAAGTGGGGCCCACCAATTCTAGAATTTTCCATCAAAATGATAAACTCCGAAAATTCAACAATTTCTGAACCAGTCATCTTGTAAAATTCATAATAAATCATACGTTCATTTTTAACGGTTCAAAATTTATGGACATATACTCAACTTATATATGTATAACATATCCAAAAATTACCACGATCCAACGGTCGGATTAAAAATTATAACACCCGCAATATTTCTCAAAAACCCTGATTTGATTTTTAATACCTCCATTCCGATAAAAATACCGATAAAACACCTCAACATTAACTCCTTCATTTTTAACCACAAAAATATATCCCTCATTTATATCCACATAAAATAAATATTTCCTTATCATATGAATCAATAATTAATTATTCACAAATAATATTACAGAATCACATTTATGACAACCAGGCCGTTCCCAGGAAAGAGGGGGCTTTCCAATAAGGATTTCTCCTTACTGGCGCGCAATTAGATGACCAAACCTCTCCTTAGACAGAGCTTTCTAGACATTGCCAATAATGTTATCTAATAACATTATTCAAATAATATGAATTATTGATCTGATAATGGAAAATACTGTGCAGCAATAATTATTGAAACAACAATAATATAAAATACCAATGCAACAATTATTGAATCAATAAAATAAAATATTGAACAATAACTACTGTAACAATTATTGAGTAGTGCCTTCTTACGTAAGAATCAATAATTGGTGCAATACCGTGTGCTACTGTATTTTAACCACCGGGTATTTCAACAGTATTAACGGTAACAACTACGCCGTTATTTATAAATAACGTATACTTGTTATTTTTTTCATCCAATCGCTTTCCGTTATGGGGCCCACACAAGGCTGCGCTGTGACGACCCCAAAACAGGTCCATTCCACCCAACCCATTCTGAGTCGTCAAATACATGGTACAGAAAATAACTACAACTTTATTACAACAATTGTCGTGCAAAATACAACAACACATATGCTGTGAGTTTGGATACAAATATATACCAAATGTGACTCATGTTCCAACCGTGGACATCACCTCACAATAACACCTTACATAAAGGTATAGTCAAAAACTGTTTTAGAAATTAGAATCTTTGGGAAGTGCTCAAGGAAACCTTCGTACATGGGAGGCCACGCGTCTAGGTTATGATAGATATCATATGGCCACAGAATTATCCTTGGTTGACCCAATAGACCCCAAAGAAAAACGAGAAGATTACTATCATATTCTTCCCAATGGTGAGTCTTCTCTTGACTTATCATTATCTCCACTGTCTCTAATTGAGAATTATACTTCAAACAAACACCAAGATTATATAGGTAGTGCCCATAGATATACTCAGCAAGTGGATGAGCACAACCCTGTCTTATGATGACACGAGGTTGTATGTCATTAGACATCTTGTATGATAGTGACAAAACACCCTTCCAACGTTGGGTTCGCCTCACCCTATTTTCTTCACCAAATATAACTACTAAATGATGACCACCGTTCTATTCCCTTGTTACCCCCGCTCGACCCAGCTACACTCTTATTACCTGAAAGGAATTGTGAAGCAAAAGGGTGAGCACAACTAGCTCAGTAAAGAATATCATGACTAAAGATAATTAAATTATCAATAGCCTTCATCAATAATAAATCAGAGATTTAGAACATATGGTAAATGATAAAAATTTCAACCATAGTTGCAGCGGAACGAGCAATCCATTAGAAGAGTCAAATAGACTATAAAGTCTATTATCTTCTCCATGTTAAAAATCCACCAACAATATTTTATCCATGTAACATCACTCAACAGTTCCTTTCCACAATCATATGAATAACTCATAATCATAATTGTGACTATAAATTTTTCTTCGCACCCAGGACGAAGAATATTTTCATCACCTGTCTTTACCTGAAACATCAAAGATCATGGTTATACCAAATCACAGTTCCTGTTTATAATCATACTAACAAATCCATCTTTGCACTACGGGCCAAAGATATTCATCAACAAACCATCTTTGCACTACGGGCCAAAGATATTCAACAACAGTTCATCTTTGCACTACAGGCCAAAGATATTCATCAACAGGCCATCTTTGCACTACATGCCAAAGATATTCATCAACAATTCATATTTGCACTACAGGCCAAATATATTCATATCTCAAAGAAATATATAATCATTTCAGAATTTATATAAACAATAATTATAACCATGTTGATCAATTCACCTTTGCACTTAAGCTTAAGATATTCAATTATAAATTCAATGGTCATGATCATACCAGTCACAATTCAACTTTGCACTACAGGCCAAAGAGAACCCTAGTCATGATCATACCAATAATCTACCCATCTTTACACTCCAGTGAAAGAGAATTTCAACATCAGGGTTATAAAAATGTTATATATGATGATAAAAATAATATGATCAACATATAGTTTTAATCTCAAGAGTAATATTCGTAACTCATGAATAGTAAATCGTGAATAGTAACTCATGAATAGTAACCCCGACACAAAAGATAGAAATTCCACAATAAAATCTATACCAATATTTCGGTATAATGATATTGAAAGAATAACATTACTTAAATTTATAAACAATTTATTTTAATTGTTTACACTTTACTAATTAATGCATTTAATCATCATAAAATGCCAACTCTTACAATTTCATCATCAATAACCAAAACCCTCATCAAAAATCTGCATATACCTCATATAGGATTCTCAAGCCATAAAATCCTATTTTCCAATTTTCTTTCTTCACAAAACATATTTAATTCATTTACTCATAACTAGACCATTTTCATGAAAAATACCAAATCAGTTCCAAAAATATTTCTTTTCTGGGATTTAGCATAATATAGTCCCATAGTGAACATATATTTTTCTCAGAATTTTTAAAAGTCATTTACTATTTTTCATATGGCCAAAATAGCCGAATATTTAGACATTTATCAAAAATTGTACTTTTGTCTAAAAATTCTGAAATTTACAGAGTATACTTCTATCATATACATGTACTCCCAATAAAAATTTCATCAATTTTGGAGTTAACCACAAGGAAATTATAAGCTGTTACTTTTAAAATAGTCTTTTCTCATAAAATTCATAACTCTCAATCTATACATCCAAAAATCACCATTTTTGGACACAATCAAGAAAACTCATCAAAATATCATTTCAAATTTTTCCAGAATTTTTGAAGATCAGAAAAATTACGAAACTGAAAATCATAACAACCCTTAAAATCCCTTAATATCCCTTACTATCCCTTACAATCCCTTACCTCAAAAGAGCAGTACTTCTGACTGGAATGTAAAGCTGAAGGAAACTTGCACTGAATAGCAACTCTCAAAGTATCTAAATACTCACAAAATATGCTTCATAATATAGAGAGAGAAAGAGAGAAAGCTTATGTTTCTGGTGTGATTTTCAATTCTAACTTAGCCCTCTATTTATAGGAAAATTTTGGTAGGTTTGACCTGCAACCTGATGGCTTTACCTGCTACTATTCCCACCCACCACATTTGAAATATAATTCAGCACATTTCTTCACCAACCACAAGTGGGGCCCACCAATTCTAGAATTTTCCACCAAAATGATAAACTCCGAAAATTCAACAATTTCTGAACCAGTCATCTCGTAAAATTCATAATAAATCATACGTTCATTTTTAACGGTTCAAAATTTGTGGACATATACTCAACTTATATATGTATAACATATCCAAAAATTACCACGATCCAACGGTCGGATTAAAAATTATAACCCCCGCAAAATATCTCAAAAACCCTGATTTTTAATACCTCCATTCCGACAAAAATACGGATAAAAATCTCAACATTAACTCCTTCATTTTTTAACCACAAAAATATATCCCTCATTTATATCCACATAAAATAAATATTTTCTTATCATATGAATCAATAATTAATTATTCACAAATAATATTACAGAATCACATTTATGACAACCAGGCCGTTCCCAGGAAAGAGGGGGCTTTCCAATAAGGATTTCTCCTTACTAGTGCGCAATTAGATGACCAAACCTCTCCTTAGACAGAATTTTCTAGACATTGCCAATAATGCTATCTAATAATATTATTCAAATAATATGAATTATTGATCTGATAATGGAAAATACTGTGCAGCAACAATTATTGAAACAACAATAATATAAAATATCAATGCAGCAATTATTGAATCAATAAAATAAAATATTGAACAGTAATTACTGTAACAATTATTGAGTAGTGCCTTCTTACGTAAGAATCAATAATTTCAAAAATACTGTGCAATACCGTGTGCTACTGTGCAATAACGCGTATTACTGTATTTTAACCACCGGGTATTCCAACAGTGTTAACGGTAACAACTACGCCGTTATTTGTAAAAACTCAAATTTGTCGTTTCTTCACCCGACAGTTATTCGTTATGGGGCCCACAAATAGCTGCGCCGTCGTACGAATATTCCCCGACAGAAAGAATATTCCACGACCAAACGAATATTCCCCGACAACAATGATTATTTTATAACCACTTGCTTATTTTGAAAAAAATTCATATTTCACCCTTAACTTTAAAATTTATCAATTTAACCATTTACTGAATAGTAATTATAAGAAAAATTGAATACTTTTATTTCATAAAATTCGGGGTCTTACAATCTCCCCTCCTTATGAAATTTCGTCCCCAAAATTTACGTACCTGGTATTTCGAAGAGTTGAGAATACCTTGCTTTCTTTTCAAATTCCATCTTCCCTGTCATCATAATTTCTCCATTGCTCATCTCCTGTATTTCAAATATCATTCTAGAATACAGCTTCAAAACAAGGGTTAATTTAACAAATTAACATATCACATAATATCCCGATATTATGACTGACCAACAAATAAGCTTAGGTAGGACACACTAGCGAAGGATTTACTCATTTCTCCCCTCCTAGTTATATTTCCCGATCTCCGCCAGAGATCATATCCCTAAGCTCTGATACCACCTGTGACTCTCATGGTGCTTCAACCACAGCACCTCACAGTGGTACCTATCAGTTTGCCACCGCAGAACGGCGTCCCCTACGGAGAGTCTGGCTTCGGTGCATCCCCCATCAACAGGAAGTCACCAGCGAGAGGCTCGGGGCTCTTTACTTATGGCTCTGATACCACCTGTGACGACCCCAAAATAGGTCCATTCCACCCAACCCATTCTGAGTCGTCAAATACATGGTACAGAAAACAACTACAACTTTATTACAACAATTGTCGTGCAAAATACAACAACACATATGCTGTGAGTTTGGATACAAATATATACCAAATGTGACTCATGTTCCAACCGTGGACATCACCTCACAATAACACCTTACATAAAGGTATAGTCAAAAACTGTTTTAGAAATTAGAATCTTTGGGAAGTGCTCAAGGAAACCTTCGTACATGGGAGGCCACGCGTCTAGGTTATGATAGATATCATATGGCCACAGAATTATCCTTGGTTGACCCAATAGACCCCAAAGAAAAACGAGAAGATTACTATCATATTCTTCCCAATGGTGAGTCTTCTCTTGACTTATCATTATCTCCACTGTCTCTAATTGAGAATTATACTTCAAACAAACACCAAGATTATATAGGTAGTGCCCATAGATATACTCAGCAAGTGGATGAGCACAACCCTGTCTTATGATGACACGAGGTTGTATGTCATTAGACATCTTGTATGATAGTGACAAAACACCCTTCCAACGTTGGGTTCGCCTCACCCTATTTTCTTCACCAAATATAACTACTAAATGATGACCACCGTTCTATTCCCTTGTTACCCCCGCTCGACCCAGCTACACTCTTATTACCTGAAAGGAATTGTGAAGCAAAAGGGTGAGCACAACTAGCTCAGTAAAGAATATCATGACTAAAGATAATTCAATTATCAATAGCCTTCATCAATAATAAATCAGAGATTTAGAACATATGGTAAATGATAAAAATTTCAACCATAGTTGCAGCGGAACGAGCAATCCATTAGAAGAGTCAAATAGACTATAAAGTCTATTATCTTCTCCATGTTAAAAATCCACCAACAATATTTTATCCATGTAACATCACTCAACAGTTCCTTTCCACAATCATATGAATAACTCATAATCATAATTGTGACTATAAATTTTTCTTCGCACCCAGGACGAAGAATATTTTCATCACCTGTCTTTACCTGAAACATCAAAGATCATGGTTATACCAAATCACAGTTCCTGTTTATAATCATACTAACAAATCCATCTTTGCACTACGGGCCAAAGATATTCATCAACAAACCATCTTTGCACTACGGGCCAAAGATATTCAACAACAGTTCATCTTTGCACTACAGGCCAAAGATATTCATCAACAGGCCATCTTTGCACTACATGCCAAAGATATTCATCAACAATTCATATTTGCACTACAGGCCAAATATATTCATATCTCAAAGAAATATATAATCATTTCAGAATTTATATAAACAATAATTATAACCATGTTGATCAATTCACCTTTGCACTTAAGCTTAAGATATTCAATTATAAATTCAATGGTCATGATCATACCAGTCACAATTCAACTTTGCACTACAGGCCAAAGAGAACCCTAGTCATGATCATACCAATAATCTACCCATCTTTACACTCCAGTGAAAGAGAATTTCAACATCAGGGTTATAAAAATGTTATATATGATGATAAAAATAATATGATCAACATATAGTTTTAATCTCAAGAGTAATATTCGTAACTCATGAATAGTAAATCGTGAATAGTAACTCATGAATAGTAACTCCGACACAAAAGATAGAAATTCCACAATAAAATCTATACCAATATTTCGGTATAATGATATTGAAAGAATAACATTACTTAAATTTATAAACAATTTATTTTAATTATTTACACTTTACTAATTAATGCATTTAATCATCATAAAATGCCAACTCTTACAATTTCATCATCAATAACCAAAACCCTCATCAAAAATCTGCATATACCTCATATAGGATTCTCAAGCCATAAAATCCTATTTTTCAATTTTCTTTCTTCACAAAACATATTTAATTCATTTACTCATAACTAGACCATTTTCATGAAAAATACCAAATCAGTTCCAAAAATATTTCTTTTCTGGAATTTAGCATAATATAGTCCCATAGTGAACATATATTTTTCTCAGAATTTTTAAAAGTCATTTACTATTTTTCATATGGCCAAAATAGCCGAATATTTAGACATTTATCAAAAATTATACTTTTGTCTAAAAATTCTGAAATTTACAGAGTATACTTCTATCATATACATGTACTCCCAATAAAAATTTCATCAATTTTGGAGTTAACCACAAGAAATTATAAGCTGTTACTTCTAAAATAGTCTTTTCTCATAAAATTCATAACTCTCAATCTATACATCCAAAAATCACCATTTTTGGACACAATCAAGAAAACTCATCAAAATATCATTTCAAATTTTTCCAGAATTTTTGAAGATCAGAAAAATTACGAAACTGAAAATCATAACAACCCTTAAAATCCCTTAATATCCCTTACTATCCCTTACAATCCCTTACCTCAAAACAGCAGTACTTCTGACCGGAATGTAAAGCCGAAGGAAACTTGCACTGAATAGCAACTCTCAAAGTATCTAAATACTCACAAAATATGCTTCATAATATAGAGAGAGAAAGAGAGAAAGCTTATGTTTCTGGTGTGATTTTTAATTCTAACTTAGCCCTCTATTTATAGGAAAATTTTGGTAGGTTTGACCTGCAACCTGATGGCTTTACCTGCTACTATTCTCACCCACCACATTTGAAATATAATTCAGCACATTTCTTCACCAACCACAAGTGGGGCCCACCAATTCTAGAATTTTCCATCAAAATGATAAACTCCGAAAATTCAACAATTTCTGAACCAGTCATCTTGTAAAATTCATAATAAATCATACGTTCATTTTTAACGGTTCAAAATTTGAGGACATATACTCAACTTATATATGTATAACATATCCAAAAATTACCACGATCCAACGGTCGGATTAAAAATTATAACCCCCGCAAAATATCTCAAAAACCCTGATTTTTAATACCTCCATTCCGACAAAAATACGGATAAAAATCTCAACATTAACTCCTTCATTTTTTAACCACAAAAATATATCCCTCATTTATATCCACATAAAATAAATATTTTCTTATCATATGAATCAATAATTAATTATTCACAAATAATATTACAGAATCACATTTATGACAACCAGGCCGTTCCCAGGAAAGAGGGGGCTTTCCAATAAGGATTTCTCCTTACTAGCGCGCAATTAGATGACCAAACCTCTCCTTAGACAGAACTTTCTAGACATTGTCAATAATGCTATCTAATAATATTATTTAAATAATATGAATTACTGATCTGATAATGGAAAATACTGTGCAGCAACAATTATTGAAACAACAATAATATAAAATATCAATGCAGCAATTATTGAATCAATAATAAAATATTGAACAGTAATTACTGTAACAATTATTGAGTAGTGCCTTCTTACGTAAGAATCAATAATTTCAAAAATACTGTGCAATACCGTGTGCTACTGTGCAATAACGCGTATTACTGTATTTTAATCACCGGGTATTCCAACAGTGTTAACGGTAACAACTACGCCGTTATTTATAAAAACTCAAATTTATCGTTTCTTCACCCGATAGTTATTCGTTATGGGGCCCACAAATAGCTGCGCCGTCGTACGAATATTCCCCGACAGAAAGAATATTCCACGACCTAAACGAATATTCCCCGACAACAATGATTATTTTATAACCACTTGCTTATTTTAAAAAAAATTCATATTTCACCCTTAACTTTAAAATTTATCAATTTAACCATTTACTGAATAGTAATTATAAGAAAAATTGAATACTTTTATTTCATAAAATTCGGGGTCTTACATGCGCCGTCGTACGAATATTCCCCGACAGCAAGAATATTCCACGACCAAACGAATATTCCCCGACAAAATGAATATTTTATAACCACTTGCTTATTTTGCAAAATTTGCACATTTAACCCATAACCAAAGTATTTGTATCAAATTAACCCCTTATTATTCATAATAATATTTAGAGAAAATTTGATTTTATTCATTAATAAGTTGGGGTCTTACACTATATCTATTTTAGGTTAATTAGAAATATAGATTGAAATTGATTAACTAGAATATGAAAACTATTAATGAGGAAACAATCTAGGAATCCGAATCCATTAAATAATAAACATAACATATAATTCAATTTCTTCTATTTTTATAACTCAACTATGATTTTGATCCCCTTCCCTTTAATTTAGTAATTTTACAATTAACGTGGGCAAGCATAGACTATGAAAATTTAAGGACTAACTATAACCCATCAAAACTTCTTTGAGCAAGCATGAATTATGAAAAACTCATATCTTAACAATAATCTATCAAAACCTCTTAATTAATTTAAAATCACATAAGATCTATAAAACGAATGTATTTCAATAACGAAACATAAAGGCGGAATTAAGTAAACATAAAATCATAAATAATAGAAGAGATAAAAAATATTATCATTAATAATTATTTAATTTCATCTTCATCCTAGATGTAAAAAATTAACTAGACATGAAAATTAATAAACTAACTAAAATAAAGAAGAGAAGAAGATTAAAAATAAATAAGTAAACTCCCTTTAATTAACAATCATCCAACGAATGTACAATGATGAAGTAATTTATTCCTACTCCTACTCGTATCCTAAACTAATACAAAAATACTTCTTCTCTCTAAAACAAGAGACCTATTTATAGTAAAAATAAATGTGTGCTCTAATTTAGATTCATTGAACTTGGTCTCTTTTGTTTCCTTTTATCTTCTTCTTTCATTCTTGGCTTCAATCTCTATATGGTAATCTCCCAAGAGTCTTTTTCCATGTAAGTTTCAACTTCTTAGTGACAATATTCAACTTCTCAAATAGATCTTCTAGATAGACTTTCATTTCTCTTGCTGGATTTGACTTGCATATTAAAGATTTAAATACAACAGATTATAATATCCTTGTAATTAGTTGTAATCCAATAATTCTTGCAATTAGTTGTAATATCCTTGTATTTAATTGTAATCTCATAGTTCTAGGATAGTTTCCTATTTAGGTACTTGGGAAACATTCAATCTTATATATATATATATATATATATATATATATATATATATATATATATATTCTTAATCAATGGAAAAGCAAAGTCATTGTTCCTCAATATTTCTCTCTCTCTCTATTTGCTACATAGTATCAAGAGCCTAATCTTCCTGGGCGTATTTATTTCTAGAACAACCTACAACTACTTTGTCCATATCCTCAATGGCTTCCGATGCGACCTTCTCTTTCACCAACGATCCTATCATCATCCAAAACTCGCAGGATCCTCAACATCCCTCCTTACAATTAATCTCTCCAATATCACCAAATCGTCATCCTCCAATTATCTCACATGGAGCCTTCAAATCCAATCTCTTCTTGAAGGTTATGCTCTTCATCACTTCATTGATAGAACTCATCCTCCATCACCACCCACTATCACTGTTAATGGTGTTGCATCCCCAAATCTGGCATACACAACCTAGAAGTGTCAGGATCGTCTCATCTTTAGCGCTCTCCTTGGTTCTATCTCTATTTCCTTGCAACAACTTATTGCCCGCACCACCCCTTCCCTTGAAGCATGAAAAATCTTAGCTGATACCTACGCCAAACCATCTCGTGGTCATATTAAAAAACTGAAGGAACAATTAAAGAGGTGCACCAAGGGCTCAAAATTAATTAGTGAATATATGCAGGCGATAAACACTCATGCTGATGAACTTGCTCTTCCGGGGAAGCCAGTTGATGATGAAGATCTTATTGATCAGATTCTTGATGGACTTAGTGATGAGTACAAATTTGTCATTGATGCAATTAATGCTCGTGACACGTCAATTTCTTTTGCTGATCTCAATGAGAAACTTCTCAACAAAGAAGTATCTCTTCAGACTACTCATCCATCTTATCTACCAGCAACGACAAATCCCACAGCCTTTCGGAATCGTTCAAATTGGCGTCCACCAGCCATCAATCAACAACAACTAGGTCCTACCATTACGCTCTCTCCTCATGATCAACGCTACCCTAGACCTTATTTATGTCATTGTCAAGCATGCGACATTCAAGGACACACTGCCAAACGATACCCGATGTTTCAACTTATCACCAATCAACAATCCCTGGCACCTCATTCTCATGGCTCTCAGGGATATCGCCCCCGCACACCCTGGCAACCACGAGCCAGTAATGTCATCCTCGGTAACAACACTACTCCTACTTAGCTTCTGGATAATGGATCATCTCACCATGTTACGTCTGACTTGAGCAATCTCTCTCTTCATAGCTCGTATCAAGGTTCTGATGATGTCATGATCGCGGATGGATCGGCCCTTCACATCACTCATACCGGTTCTACCACCATAACTACTTCCTCTCGGACCTTTACTTTACAAAACGTCCTTTGTGTCCCTTCCATGAAAAAGAACTTAATTTTGATTTATCAATTTTGCACTAATAACCATGTTTCTGTTGAATTCTCACCCCCTGCCTTTCAGGTGAAGGATCTAAAAACGGGGGCAATCTTTTTGATGGGTGAACCTAAGGATCACATATATGAGTGGTCGACTACATCCCCTTCAGTTATCTCTTCACCGTTGCTTGCTTTTTCTAGTGTCAAGACTACTTTGTCCGAGTGGCACTCTAGACTAGGTCATCCATCATTTACTATTATGAAAAATATTGTTTCCAAGTTTTCTTTACCATTTTCTAGTCTGTTATTTTCTTCCACACATTGTAATGTTTGTTCATGTAATAAAAGTCATAAAATTGCGTTTTCTACTTCTACCTTAACCTCATCGATCCCATCCGCTTGAACTTCTCTTTTCTGATGTATGGACCTCTCCTGTTTATTCAGGTGATGGTTTTCAGTACTATGTTATTTTTGTTGATCATTATACACGATATATTTGGTATTATCCACTTAATCGAAAATCCCATGTGTATGATGTCTTTGTGCGCTTCAAGGCATTAGTCGAAAACCAATTTAAACACCGTATTGTTACCCTCTATCCAGATAATGGTGGAGAATATCAACCCCTTGATAAGTTTCTCTCCACTAATGGTATATCCCATCTTACTACACCACCCCATACACCAGAGCACAATGGTCTTTCTGAACGACAACATCGCTATGTTGTTGAAACCGGTTTATCTCTTCTCACTCATGCCTCGATGCCCCTAACTTATTGTACTTATGCCTTTGCCACGGTTGTAAGACCCCAAATTTTATGAATAAAGATTAATTTTCTCAAAATATTTTTTTGAGTATTAAGGTGTGAATTTGATATAATATTATAGTTGTGGATAATATTTATAAATTTTGCGAAGTAAGTAAGTTGTCATAAAATATTCGATTGGTCGGAGAATATTCGTTTTATCAGGAAATATTCGTACGACGGCACAATCATTGGTGGACCCCACAACGAAATTACTGTCGGAGTGAGAAAACGACATAAATAACTTTTATAAAAATAACGGTGAAAGTTTTACCGTTAACTGTTGAAATACCCGATGATAAAAGTATAGTAATATGCGTGGTTGCATAGTAACACACAATATTGATTATTGATGCTTACGTGAGAAGTCACTCAGTTTTATTCAATTATTACTAAAGTAATTGCTGCATAGTATCTCACGTTATTTGATTTAATTATTGTCACAATATTTTATATTATTAAATCAATAATTGAGATAACAAGTTATTGATATTATTATTTGCATTATTGATAATGTCTAGAAAATTCTGTCGAGGAAAGGGATTTGGTCACCTAATTACGCACCTATATGGAGAAATTCTTATAGGAAAGTCTCATATTTCCTAGAAATGATTTGGTTGTTAAAATTACAAATTATATTGTTGATGAAAAATTGTTGTTAAAAATATTGAGAAAATTTTTATGAAGTATTTGTTGTAAATTTGGCGTAATATTTGGACCCCCACCTACTCATTTTTCAAAATCGTCGGAGAAAGTTATCTCAATTTTATATATATATATATATATATATATATATATATATATATATATATATATATATATACGGTCCGGATCAAGTGCATACTCCTTATCTTACTCACCCGTGCTCACCCCCTTTAGGCGACGATTTTGGTCATACAACCGTCGTCTATACTTTTAGCGACGCTATATGTTGTTCGTCGCTAAAAGTATAGACGACGGTTACATGACCAAAATCGTCGCCTAAAGGGGGGTGAGCACGGGTGAGTAAGATAAGGGGTATGCACTTAATCATTGCTCTCTCTCTATATATATATATATATATATATATTTATAATAAATTTTATTTTTTATGAAAAATAGAATATATTATATTTTATTATGCATAGTGTTTGCATAATTTTTGCATAGTAAATCATGTGAATTTCTGAAAATCGTACGTGAATCACTGTGCAGTCCGTGATTTTTCCTTTACTATGCATCCAAATAGTATTCAACCATTCTCCTCTAAATAGGATGTTCAGTTTAGAATTGAAAATCACACCAGAATCAGAGAATTCTTTTTCTATAATATTGAGCGTATTTCTTTTAAGTTTAAGGATGCTTTAAGTGTAAAAAATAGTGAAAATTTTTTTCAAGAATATATCAGCTATACCAGTCGAAATTACTCTCTTTTTGAGGTAAGGGGTATTATTTATTTCATATTCGCTTACAATGTTATTTTTTGGTATTCATAAGAAATTTATTTCGTTCAATATTCGCAAGAAATATTATCTTCGTTTAATATTCGTAAGGAATATTATCTTCGTTCAATATTCGTAAGAAATATCATTTTCGTTCAATAGTTGTAAGTGGTATTTTTTTTGTTCAATATTTGTATGAAATAATATTTTCTTTCATACTCTATAGTATGTAAGTAATATTATTTCGTTTCAGATTCTGAATTCTTCACTCATTTTGTTAAAGTATGACTTCTATACTCTTTGAAATTAGTAGAATATCCTTGAAATTTGCGCTTCATCTAGTATATTTTCATAAAATATTATTCTGAGTATTCTTGATAATTTTTAATTTTTTCATGCCGGAGTACTATTTACAGGATACTATTCCCGAAGTACTATTCACTCAGGTACTATTCATCCAGGGTACTATTCATAACAAAAATTGATTTTTTTCTGTCCAAATCATTTTTGATACAAAATTATTCTTGAATTTTACTCTACAAAGTAATATCATGTTGACAATTTAGACATTATTGAATTCTGGATAAATTAAATTATAAATCTTTAAAATTTTATTCTTTGCTTTCTTTTAATTGAATTCTTATATCATTGTTATTATCCTCATGCTTATATTATGATGAAAATCATCTTTGGCCCGTAGTGCATAAATAGACTGTTGATTGGTATGATTATGACCAGAGATTATTCGGTATAATCATGACCTGTAATGTTACAAATGATGTGATAAATGTCCTCATTGGCCCGTAGTGCTTTGATGGACAATTATTGGCATGATCATGACCATTGGTGATAACACGATTATCCTTGGCCCGTAGTGCATGGATAATTCGTGGAATTGATACTAATGAATATCATTGGCCCGTAGTGCATGGATAATTCGATGATGTAGATTATTAATTAAGTTAAGTCTCAGCGATAAAATTGATGATAAACTTTTTAAATCATAGAAGATAGTAGATATCATGCTCTACTTGACTCTTCTAATGGATTGCTTGTTTCACTGCAGTTAAACTTGATGTTTATTGTATTTTATCAGTTTAACACTGTTGAAGACTAACGATAATTTATTTTGCATTATCTTAGTCATAATATTTCTTACTAGGCTAGTTGAGCTCGCCCTTTTGCTTTCATTGTTCTCTTCAGGAAATGAGAATGTAGTCGGGACTAGTAGAAGAACGGAGTGATGGTCCGAGATGGTGGCTATAGTAGTCCTCACTATTCTATGAAATAGTGTGATAATAATTGTAATAAGGATTCCATTTGAGTTTGGATATTGTCTAGAAGAAAATATTTGTGTAAAAACTCTTAGCTACGCTTTTGTCGTATTATATAAAAGAAGTTTGTATTTAAATTCTGTACCATGTATTTGGCAACTCAGAATGGGTGATGTATACCTATTTTGGGGGTGACACAACGGCTGTATATCTCATCAACCGTATGCCCACACCTACATTACATCTTTCCACTTCTTTTGAAAAACTCTTTGCGTCTCAGCCCTACTACACAAAACTTCAAGTGTTCAGTTGCTTATGTTATCCATGGCTTCGTCCTTATTCTCAACATAAACTTGTCTCTCATTCCACTCCTTGTGTTTTTCTTGGTTACTCTTCAACACAAAGTGTTTATATCTGTCTTGATCTGTCCACTTCTAAAACGTATATTTCTCGTCATGTCAAATTTCTTGAAAACTCTTTCCCTTTTTCCAATCACCAATCCCATCTAGCTTGTCCCACCTAGAGCTCATTTCTAAATGGCTTCCCGGTCCAAATTCTACACATTTCATGTGGCTCACTCAATATGCCTCCTCACGTGTGAACATCCGTCACAAAATGCCCAACCGGTCAACCTCCCCTCTACACCAGTTGACCATTTACCACTAGAACCACACAATTCTGAGAACTCTTCTGATTCAACCACACCTCAACCCACCCATCCAAATACCCATCCCATGACCACTAGAGCGAAAAAACCCCTAACCAAGATGAATCTCACTGCTTTCCTTTCTCCATCATCAAACATTGTGCCTCATACTACTACCCAAGCCCTAAAAGATCCCAAATGGAGACAAGCGATATGAATGATGAATTTGATGCTATTGTTCAGAATGAAACTTGGGAGCTTGTTCCATCTACTTATCTACAAAATCTTGTTGAATGTAATTAATGGGTTTTTCGTATTAAACGGCTTCCTGATGGTTCTATTGATAGGTACAAAGCCAGATTAGTTGCCAAATGTTTTCATCAACGACCTGAAGTGGATTATCATGATACCTTTAGTCCGATTGTCAAGTCGAAAACAATACGCCTTGTTCTAAGCCTGGCAATTAGTAGAGGTTGGAAGTTGCGACAGTTGGATGTTAATAATGCCTTTCTTCAAGGCATTTTCCAAAAATTTCTACATGACCCAGCCTCTGGGATTTGTTGATAGCGACAATCCAACATATGTATGCAAATTAAAGAAGGCTATATATTGCCTCAAGCAGGCCCCACGAGCTTGGATGCCAGTTCCTCATTGAGTCTGGGTTCACAAACTCTCATGCAGACACTTCTCTATTCATTCTCCACTCCGGTGACATTACTATATATCTACTTGTTTATGTGAATGACATTATTATTACAGGTACCAACACCAATATTATTCAGTGCTACATTGACCTCCTGGCATAAATATTTTCAATCAAGGATCTTGGTCCCTTGTCATATTTTCTCAGCATTGAGGTTCTCACCACTTCATCTGGTCTGTTACTTACTCAAAGGCGCTACATCACTGATCTTCTTGCCAGAACAAAAATGTTTGATACTAAACCTGTTGCTACACCACTTGCTACAAATGGAAATCTCACACTTCATTCAGGTACAACTCTGACTGATTGTACCGAATATAGAACAATTGTTGGCATTCTACAATATCTTTGCCTCACTCGCCCAGACATAGCATATGTTGTTAACAAGCTTTCTAATTCATGTATCGCCCTACGTCTGAACATTGGAATGTTGCAAAATGACTGCTTCGATATCTGTGGCACATTAACTCATGGATTATTTCTTCCTAAGGCAAAGCCACTATTTCTTCATGCATTCTCAGATGCAGATTGGGCTGGCAACAAAGATGATTATATCTCTACGAGTGCCTATATTATCTATCTTGGACGTCATCCTATCTCTTGGTCATCCAAGAAACAACGTATTGTTGCTAGGTCATCCACATAAGCTAAGTATCGATCAGTTGCCGCTATTGCTTCAGAAATCAATTGGATTTTTTTCTTCTCACATAGCTTGGTGTCACTCTCTCTACACTACCTGTTATTTATTGTGACAATGTTGGGGCCACCTATCTCTGTTCTAATCAAATATTTCATTCGCGCATGAAATATGTGGCAATTGACTATCACTTTATTCGAGATCAAGTTCAATCAGGTGCTCTTCGTGTTAGTCATGTCTCCTCAGCAGATCAACTTCGTGTTAGTCATGTCTCCAAACCGCTTCCATATGAACTTCCAAGAATTAAGGATCAAGATTGGAGTCTCCGTCGGAGCTCCATCTTGAGGGGGCATATTAGAGAATTAAATATAACAAATTGTAATATCTTTGTAATTAATTGTAATCCCATAATTCTTGCAATTAGTTGTAATATCCTTCTAATTAATTGTAATCCCATAATTCTGGATAGTTTCCTATTTAGGTACTTGGGCAACACTCAATCTTGTGTGTGTGTGTGTGTGTGTGTGTGTGTGTGTGTATATATATATATATACACACACAAAAATGATCAAGTAAGGGATCCCTTACTTTCTTAAAATGAGGGACTTTTTTTTTTTTTACTTTTTTTTTAAACAACTAAAAAAAAAGTTTAATATTTTATGGAACTGAAATTTTTCCATAATACAATATTTTGGGCGTGTTTTGAATACCTATACCAAAAAGTGGTGGTACAGTCTGCCCAGACTGTACATACATATTTTGTTATACGTACCCAAATCACACCCAAAACATTGTATTATGAAAAAATTTCAGTTCCATAAAATATTAAACTTTTTTTTAGTTGTTTTTTTTAAAAAAAAAAAAAAGTCCCTCATTTTAAGAAAGTAAGGGTTCCCTTACCTGATCCTGACCCTATATATATATATATATATATATATATATATATACACATACGGTCAGGATCAAGAGCATTCTCCTTAAATAGCATTCTTTTATTAAAACTACGTCGTTTTGAAGGGACGCGGTGACATTTTTGTAAATACGCGGTGGCATTGTATTTATAAAAATGCCACCGCGTCCCTCTAAAACGACGTCGTTTTAATAAAAGAATGTTATTTAAGGAGGAATGCTAATTAAGGAGAATGCTCTTGATCCTTACCATATATATATATATATATATATATATATATATATTCATTCTTAATCAATGGAAAAGCTAAGCCATTGTTTCTCAATATTTCTCTCTCTCTCTCTTTTCTACATTGCGCACCAAGATTGTTCCAGCTCTTTCCTCCTGTTGTAGGATTTTTCTGGGATATTTCCTGAATAAGAGAATTAAATATCACTTGATCACCAAGATTTTAACTTTATTGCAACAAAATATTAAATCCTACAAAACAAAATAAAATATATTAATTAAACAAACTAATATTATTAAAGGACAAAATTAAGGATAATAAAATGTATAAATTACGTGTCTATCAGTGATCATGTGGTAATATTAAATATATATGTGAAAATATTACTCCCCTAATTAAATTGTGATGGTAAACTTGATAATATAGGTGTCATTCTATGCTACCATCATATGGAATGAGATTCATGTTTTCCTTGCTCTTTAAGAAAAAAATTTCGAGATTTTTTGTGGAATTGAGAGATAGTAATTTAGTGGTACATTTTATGAATAATAAAATTTATTTACCTCTGATAAAGAACACTGTTACAGCGCAGGGTAATGAATTGTCAAGAAAGCTCCAATAATTTTTTAGGTTTCAAATCATTTTGTTATTCCTTTCTTTCTTTACTTTCCCCTCAAAATTTTCAAAATCGAAATATACACTTTTAGAAATTAAGTTGTGGGTTCCCACAAACCTCCTAGCTTGGTTGAAATATTAAAATTGATATTAAATAAGAACAATATGGAATTACTATTTTGACAAGATTTTGTTCATATGATTATTCCTATAAGGTGAACCTTACGAAAACATCAATTTTTACTTATAAAAAAATTAATTTTCAAATAATATATATCATTATATTTAATAACTTTCCATTATGCTCAAATATTTGAAACATTATGTCACAATTTGGTCTATCTACTTCAAGATAGAGGGATTCTCATCTTGGGACATTACAAAATAGGAAATGTTTGAATCATAGGTGCATTTTTTCTTTAAGGATCTGAAGTATTATAGGTGGAAAAAAAACTTTTAAATTTCCCACATATTCTTTATTATTAGCGTGGTGTTATTATTTGTGACATTATTGATCTCATACTCATATTTATGATGATAAATTGTCACATGTATGACAAACTACAGAAGGAACGATGAAGACAAATAGTACTATATACTTGGTCCACTTAGAATTTCGAGCCTAAATCCACTCAAATACAACTATAATGTAGTAGTTGTATATTACAAACAAGTCCCAAAAAATAATACTTATAATATATACCACACAAGGGTATTCCATTATTGTTGCATAGGACACACCTAGATACACACACGATAGAAAAAGGCCGAATTCAAATATTTTCATTAAATTTTCACTTAATTTCAGTATATAGTAAAAAAAATTAATTAATATGTTAAATTTAGTTAAGATTTGTGTTATGATGATTCAATTGAATCAAATTGGTCATGACTTAAAAAACTCAATTGAAAATTTAACTGCTTCAAAGGCTAAATAGAAATTGGGTGACAATTTAAAAGATACTTTTACAATTAGGCCGTACAAAAAGATCTATTTTTTTTTTCATAAAATTAATATGCAACACCAAAACTTGTTAATGAGAAAATATAATAAAAGTAGTATCTCCTTTCCAAAACTTGTTAATGAGAAAATATAATAAAATATAAATTAATATAATATAAGATTAATAATTTATGTTTAATTGGTATGGAAACATTTCGGGAAAGGGGGAGGGGGAACTTAAGAGAAAAAGTAGTCCCTTCCTTCCAAAATTTGAGATATATTTTTAAAACGATAATTCTTAATTTTCTTTTTATCATTTCAAATAACCTTTAATATTTGTTAAAAATACAGTAATAATAACATAATAATACTCAATCTATCTATAATTTAAAAAACAAAAAATTAAGAATTTTATGTCATTTTATAATTTAAAAAAATTAAAAATATAATTTTAATTTTAAAACATATAACAAAAGAAAAAGTATTTCTAATTTTAGAACAGATTTTAACTATGTTTGTACGTAGTACTCCATTCGTTCCTTAATAATATAAGTCGTTTTAGAAAAATATTGTTGTTCCTTAATATAAGTCGTTTGAGAATTTCAAGTAAGCATTAATAAAGTAAGCATTAATGGCTTAGTTTCTAATATTACCCAAAGTAATAAATATAATTTTGGTTCTCTAACTATTTTCTGTCCAATAGATAATAATCTCTTCTTCTAATATAAAGGCAATAGACAATTGATATTATACTCCCTCCGTCCCTATGTAAATGACGTTTTAGAGATGGGCACAAGAATTAAGATAATGATTAGAAAACATTAAATATAGTACCCAATTGTCTATAATACCCTTAAATCATTAATTTATCATAGCACAAGAGTTTAGAGTACCAAAAAAATAGGTAGAGTAATGAGGGGTAATTTTAAAAAAATTATCATTAATTCTCCTAGATTTAAATAAACGTCAATTAATTAGGGACAAATAAAAAACTCTAAAACGTCATTTAAATAGGAACGGAGTGAGTAGTTAATACTTATCCGTTCCTTAATATAGATCGTTTTAGATATGTGTACAAAAATTAAAGAAATGATTGAAAAGCATTAATTATACTATCAATTGTCTATAATACCCTTCACCTCACTTATTGGGAGAAGGAGAGAAATACTTGAGTAGAGGAGTAGTATAGGATAATGATAAATATGGATCAAAAAATTAGGTGGAGTAATAAGGGGCAATTTAGAAAAAATAGTGATCAATTCTCCTAGATAATCACAAATGACAAATAATTAAGAATAACAAAAAAGTCTAAAACGACCTACATATATGAATGGAGGGAGTACTATATACTCTCTCCGTCCAAAATTATCTGCTGTTCTAGAGTTCTACACAGATACCAATATGTATGCTAAAAATACTAAAATATCCTTTGTATTGACTTTTTTATTTTTCACCAAAATCCCACAAAATAATTGGTCAGAATATGAAAAGGAAGAGAAACAATGATTAATTGAAGAGAGAGAGAAAGCAGCGGATTAATTGAAGAGAGAGAGAGAGAGAAACAATGATTAATTAAAGAGAGAGAGAAAGCAGCGGATTAATTGAAGAGAGAGAGAAAGCAGCGGATTAATTGAAGAGAGAGAGAAACAATGATTAATTGAAGAGAGAGAGATGCGTGAATGTGGTTGTTTAAAAAAGATGAGAGACATGAATGAGAGTAATACTACCTCCATCCCATAATAACTGTCGTTTTAGAAGGAATTTTTTTTTTTTCAATTTATTTGTCGTTTACAACTTTCTAGGAGAATAAATTATTTACTTTTCTATATCACCCCTACCTTCTCTCATTGTCCCAAAATTTTTTTTTCTTGTATTAATAGTTTTCAACTTCTCATAAAGGGGTAGTGATGAAATTTCACACCAATTTTAATTAATAAATGATAGCACTTTCTTAATTCATGTGCATCAAGCTAAAGCGACAGTTATTATGGAATGGAGGGAGTAATTATCAATAATTAGGGTAAAGGGGCAAATTTGAAAAACAAAGAGAAAAAATATATTGAAATCTTAAAAAAGCAGATATTATGAGATAAATTTTTTTTGCTAAAACAGCAGATAATTCGGGACAGAAGAAGTAATCATTTTCTTAATACTCGTACACAATTTTAAAATAACCTATATTAAAAAACGAAGAAAGTATTAGAATCTTCAAGATAATTAAAGGGAACATTTATTTCAATCAAGGGTTCACTTTTTAATTCTTCAATAAAGGAAGTAAACTTTTACGAGGCATAATAAACCATTATTTGGCATGGTAATCAACCGACAGAGCATGCTCAAAAAAGGGTAGCAAGCTTCGAGTTAAAGAGATTCCCATGCCACTAATATACAGCTTTAGCTTAGCTTAGCTTTAGGCTTTAGCTTAACTACAAGTTTGACCACATTTATTTAAACGTTTAATTACACGCTTCTCAAGATACATGCATCGAGCGGGAAAAGGGTGAGAGTAGACGGATTTTCATTGACCATAATTTTGTCTTAGTTAAGGATTAGGCTGGCTTAGTTCAATCTCTTTCGTTTCTTTACAATACAATAATTAATGCACCGAAAATAAGAAATGAGCATGATATTTCCTATATACAAATGATAATCTTTTTTGTTTTTTAGGTGTGGTTGTGGAATGCTAGATTTCAAGCAACTTTTGTTCTTGGGCTGCTCTCTCTGCCACACTTAATATACTCCATCTGTTCTTAAAAAATTATCGTTTAAGATTATACAAACAGATTAAATAATATAATTAATACATAGCGAAAATACTATACTACCCTTATTAATTGTCTCAACCAATTATTCTCTTCTCAATGTTTCTTATTCAATTCAACCAATTACTTCTTATTCAATCAATTACTAATTGAATTATAGTATTGAATTGAATAAGAATCATTGGGAAGGGATGAAAGCTTTAAATAGGATAAAACTTTAAATAAGAGTAAAGTAGGAAAAAAATAGCTAATGTGTATTGATAAACTCAAAACAACAATATTTTTTGAACAAAAATTACTTCCTAAAACGACAATCTTTTAAGAACGGAGGGAGTAATTAGTTTTAGAATTATACACATGTATTAAGAAAATGATTGTATAGTAATATTACTTTCGTTTCTAAAAGATTGTCGTTTAAGGTTTTTTCACATGAATTAAGAAAGTCATTTAATACTACTCCCCCCGTCCCTAATTATTTGACGTTTTAGAGTTTTTTATTTGTCCCTAATTAGTTGACGTTTGTTCAAATCTAGGAGAAATAATGATAATTTTTTCAAAATTATCCCTCATTAGTCTACCTATTTTTTGATACTTTAAACTCCTCCTCTCTCCTTATCCCAACAAAACTCTTCTTATCCCAACAAAAGATTTAAGAGTATTATAGACAATTGAGTATTATATTTAATATTTTTTAATCATTATCTTAATTCTTGTGTCCACCTCTAAAACGTCAAATAATTAGGGACGAAGGGAGTATCATTTAACAATTGAAATTTATTTGAAATTACATCACTACACCTTTATGGGAAGTTGAAAACTATTAATACAATATAGAGAATTTCTTGAGACAATGAGAGAAGGTATGAGTGATATAGGAAAGTAAATAATTTATTCTCCTATAAAGTTGTGAACAACAAATAAATTGGAACAAATTTTTTCTTCTAAAACGATAATCTTTTAGGAACAGAGGGAGTAGTATTAAATATAATATCAATTGCTTATATTATGTTTGTATTGAAAAAAGAATGTTATTTATTAGGTAAAAAATACTGAGAGAACTAAAGTTATGGAGTATTTAATACTTAAGGTAATATTAGAAATTAAACAATTAATATTTATTTGAAATTCTCAAACGATATAGTCCCCTGTCCCTTAATATAAGTCGTTTTAGATAAATATTTTTGTCTCTTAATATTTGTATTTTAAGAATTTCAAGTAAGCATTAATTGCTTAGTTTCCAATATTATCCTAAGTATTAAATATAATTTCGATTCTTTCACTATTTTATATCTAATAAATGACATTTTTTTTTCAATACAAAGAAAATATATGCAGTTGATATTATATTTAATGCTATACAATCATCTTCATAATACTGATGCATAATTTTAAAACGATTTATATCAAGGGACGTAAGGAGTATATTAAGAGAAAAAAATATTTTTTTAAAACGAGTTATATTAAATGACGGATGAAGTATTATTTATATTTCATAAAACAAGGCCTTTTTGTTCTTGGCTAATATTTTGTTTTTTTGCAAAAAATCAGTTACTCTATTAGGCAAGAAGCTATCAGTTATTGAATTGATTGGGCAATTTTCTTTTAATGTTATCGAGTTTTCATGAGTTTGGCCTTTTTTTTTAATTTTTATAAGCACGTTTGGTTAATAATATTTTAAATCAATACTTATATATAGATACACATAAATGATGACATCATCAAATCAAATTAATTAGAAACGTTTATTAAATGATGACATCATCAAATCAAATCAATTGGAAAAATAGTTGAGTTTACTCTTAATTAATTAAGTGAGTTAACTTACATAGTTTGATAACTCACCTATTCTTATATATATATATATATATATATATATATATATATATATATATATATATATATATATATATACACACACACACACACACACACACACATAAATGATGATGTGATGCCCCCAAAATAGGTATACATCACCTATTCTGAGTCGCCAAATACATGGTACATAATACAAATACAATCTTAATTATACAACTGTCGTGTAAAATACGACAAAATAAATGCTGTGAGTTTTAATACATATATTGTCATCTAGACAATATCTATACTCAATGGAGTCCTCCTTACATTTATTGTCATACTATTTAACAGAATAGTGAGGACTACAAATACTATCATCTGGACCATCACTCCATTCCCCGACTCGTCCCAGCTATATTCTCATCTCCTGAAGAGAATAGTGAAAGAAAATATGAGCTCAACTAGCCTAGTAAAAAATATTATGACTAAGATAATGCAGAATAAATTATCGTTAGCCTTTAACAGTGTTAAACTGATAAAATATAACAAACACCAAGTTTAACTGCAGCGGAACAAGCAATCCATTAGAAGAGTCAATTAGAGAATAAAATCTACTATCTTCCATGATTTAAAAGGTTTTTTGTTACTTTTTATCGCTAGGACTCAGCTTAATAAATAACCCACATCATCCATGTACTACGGCCAAGGATATTCATTAGTATCACAACCATAAATTATCCATGCACTACGGGCCAAGGATATTCGTGTATTCATCAATGGTCATGATCATGCCAACAACTGTCCATCAATGCACTACGGGCCAATGAGGACTTTTACCACATCATTTGTAATATTACGGTCATGATTATACCGAATAATTCCTGGTCATAATCATTCCAAGTCCATCTATGAACTATAGGTCACAGATGACTTTCAACACAATATAAACATGAGGATGATTACAATGATATAAGAATACAATAAAACAAGTTCAAAAATTAATTTATCCAGGAACTAATAACGTCCAAATTGTCAACATGATACTTCTTTGTAGAGTAAAACTCAAGAATGCTCAAAAGAATATTTCTATGAAAAGATACTGGATGAAGTGCAAATATCAAGGATATTCCACTAATTTCATGGAATATAGAAGTCAAAACTTTAACCAACTGAGTATAATAAAGAATGGAATAACAAAAGAAATCACCAGGCATGTGATAGACCACACAGACAGGTTATTCCAACAAAATAATAAATAATGGAACCAGGTCCGGCGTAAACGCATAGACAGGATATTCCAACAGAATAATAAAGACAGAACCATGTCTGACGTAAAACGCACAGACAGGATATTCCAACAGAATAATAAAGACGGAACCAGGTCCGGCGTAAAACGCACAGACAAGATATTCCAACAGAATAATAAAGACGGAATAACAGACGAATTTTACCAAGTATAGGGTAGCCCGCGTATACAGATTATTCCAACAGAATAATAAATAATAGAATAACAGAAGTTATCTTCATAAATACAAAAAAATATAATACCCCTTACCTTAAGAATATGGATATAAGAGTAGGAAAGTAGCAGAATCTTTTATATAGTTTCTCTATAATTTCTCTCTCTAGAGTTTCAGTAAATTCGTAAGAAATAATGAAGGAATGAGCTTCTATTTATAGGAGAATGGATAGACACTATTTGAATTTTCTCACGGACTGCACAATAGGAAATCAGACGAAAAATCACGGGCAGAAGAAATCGAATATCAGACGCCCACTTTTTCAAATGTTAACATAATAGTCAAACAAAACAAAAGTTTTATAATATATATATATATATATATATATATAAACACATGCCATAAAGAAAAAAAACTCACAAATTTTCTACATCAAACACACACACCCACCTATCACTATCAGAAACACTTTCCCACCACCACCATTATTTCAACTAACACACACTCCTACACACACCCATATTTTTAAATTCTACCCACACAAGTCCCTTTCATCATATATATGTAACACATTCTATTACACACACACACATATTATATATACATAATACACTCCACCTTTTCTACCATCTTCCACTAACAATACAAACACACACATCACTACCACACACACACCTTACACCCATCACTTTTATACTATCACTTTTCTACCACTTTCCACTCACATTATATTATATATATATATACACACATCACATACATACATATATATATATATATATATATATATATATAAATATATTTTACCTTTTCTTGACAGAACTTCCAGACATCGTTAATATTACAAATAATAATATTAATAACTTTGCCGTCTCAATTATTGATTTTAACAATATATAAAATATCAACAATAATTGAATCAAATAACGTGAGATACTATGCAACAATTACTATAGCAATAATTAAACAAAACTGAATGACTTCTCACGTAAGCATCAATAATCAATACAGTGTGTTACTGTGCAACTACGCGTATTACTGTACTTTTAACACCGGGTGTTTCAACAGTTAACGGTAAAACTTCCGTCGTTATTTTCATAAAGTATTTTTGTCATTTTCTCAATCCGACAATAATTCTATTGTGGAGTCCACCAATGTTTGTGCCGTCATACGAATATTCCCTGTTAAAACGAATATTCTCCGACCAATCGAATATTATATAACAACTTGCGTACTTTGTAAAATTTATAAATATTATCCACAACTATAACATTATATCAAATTCACTCCATAATATTCAAAAATGATATTTATAGAAAATTTATCTTTATTTCTAAAAGTTGGGGTCTTACAACCTCCCCTTCTGATGAAATTTCACCCTCGAAATTAGGGTACGTACCTGGTATATCGAAGATGTAAGGATACCTTGATTTCATTTCAGATTCTAACTCCCGGGTCATTTCCTCAACATCGTGATTTTTCCACAAAACTTTGACTTGAGGTATAACCTTGGAGCGTAAAATATGTTCCTTCTTATCTAAGATTTGAACAGGAACATCTTCATACGTCAAATTTTTAGCTATTTCGTCCGGTTCTAACTCAATAATGTGGTTCGGGTCTTCCACATAATTGCGTAATATGGATATGTGAAAAACGTTATGAACACGAGACATACTTGGCGGTAAAGCGAGTCTATAGGCCACAGTTCCTACTCGATCGAGGATTAAAAATAGGCCAATGAATCGAGGATTGAGCTTTTCTCTCTTTCTAAATCTCGTAACTCCTTTCCATGGAACAACACGTAACAACACATGATCTCCTATATCGAATTCCACGTCCTTTCGATGAAGATCAGCATAACTTTTTTGTCGATCTTGTGAGGTTTTTATACGTTATCAAATCGTTTGAATCTTTTCCGTAGTCATACATACCAACTCTGGTCCCAACAACGTTGCTTCACCCACCTCATCTCAGCATATTGGAGAACGACACTTTCTTTACAATGCTTCGACTGGAGCCATGCCAATACTTGCTTGATAGCTGTTGTTGTAGGAAAACTATACCAACGGTAAGAACTTGTCCCAACTTCCCTTGAATTCAAGGACACAGAGTCTTAATAAATCTTCAAGAGTTTGAATAGTCCTCTCTGATTGTCCGTCCGTCTGAGGATGATATGCCGAACTAAATCGTAAGTCCGTGCCCATAGCTTTTTGTAAACTAACCCAAAATCGTAAAGTGAATCTTGGGTCTCGATCAAAAACTATGGATACTGGCATACCATGCAGTCTTACAATCTCGTTTATGTACATACGAGCAAGACGTTCAAGTGTATAAGTTTCTCGTATTGGTAAGAAATGATCAGACTTGGTCAATCTATCAACAATGACCCAAATTGCATCTATGCCTTTGAGAAATCTTGGGAAGACCAGTAACGAAATCCATGGTGATGTGCTCCCACTTCTATTCTGGAATTTTAAGTGATTGCAATGGACCTTTTAGTACTTGATGCTCCACCTTGACTCGCTGATAAGTTAGACACCTTGAGATAAACAGCGCTATCTCTCTCTTCATATTGCTCCATCAAAATGTATGACGAAGATCATGATACATTTTGGTACTCCCAGGATGGATTGCAAATGGTGTGTTGTGCGCCTCCATCATGATTTTATACTTTAAATCAAGATCATTTGGAACACAAAGTCTGGAGTTGACTCGAAGAATTCATTCTTCATCGATTCTTGCTTCCGGCATAGCACCTTCTTGCACTTTCTTCCTCATACGCATCAGCTCCAGGTCTATAGCTTGAGCAGCTTTAACTTTATCGATTAAAGTCGGTTCTACTCGTATATTCGCCACCATCACATGGGTCCCTGGAGTCTTTATCTCTATCTCCATCCTTTGCAAGTCATACAAAATGGGTCTTTGTGTTGACAATATTGCACTCGTACCCGCATATGATCTTCTACTCAGTGCGTCAGCTACCACGTTCGCTTTTCCAGGATGGTATTGGATGGTATGATCATAATCTTTCAATAGTTCAAGCCAACGTCGTTGTCGCATGTTGAGTTCTTTTGGGTGAAGAAATATTTGAGGCTTTTATGATCCGTAAAGATCTCCACTTTCTCCCCATACAAGGAATTCCTCCAAATCTTTAGTGCAAAAATGACTGCTGCCAACTCTAGATCATGAGTAGGATAATTCCTCTCATATTATTTGAGTTGTCGAGAGGCATAGGCTATGACTTTCCCATGTTATATGAGAACACATCCTAACCCTTTGCCCGAAGCATCACTGTAGATGACAAATCCCTTCGAGCCAGATGGTATTGTCAGAACAGGTGCTGAAATGAGTCTCCTCTTAAGTTCTTAAAAACTCTTCTCACATTCTTCGCTCCAACCAAATTTTGTATCTTTTCGAGTCAGCTGAGTTAATGGGGTAGCGATTCGAGAAAATTCTTCCACGAATCTCTGATAATAACCTGTTAAACCGAGAAAACTACGTACTTCGGTCACTGATTTAGGTTGCTCCCAGCTTTGAATAGCTTCAATCTTTGTTGGGTCAACAGATATTCCATGACTTGATACTACGTGCCCAAGGAATGCTACTTCCTCAAGCCAAAACTCGTATTTCTTCAACTTGGCATAAAACTTATTTTCACGAAGCTTTTGGAGTATCAACCTCAAGTGTTGCTCATGATCTTCACGACTTTTGAAATATATGAGGATGTCATCAATAAATACTACCACAAAGTAATCCAAATATTCCTTGAATACTCGGTTCATCATATCCATGAAGGCAGCAGGAGCATCAGTCAATCCAAAAGACATGACTAAAAATTCATAGTGTCCGTACCGAGTTCTGATGCCAGTCTTTGGAATATCGTCAGTTTTAACCTTCAGCTGATGATATCCAGAACGAAGATCGATCTTTGAAAAGGATTTGGAGCCTTGCAACTGGTCAAACATGTCATCAATACGTGGCAATAGGTACCTATTTTTGATGGTGACATGATTCAACTCCCGATAATCAATACAAAGTCGCATACTCCCATCTTTCTTCTTCACGAATAGAACAGGAGCACCCCAAGGAGAAGTACTAGGATGAATAAAGCCAATGTCTAACAATTCTTGCAGTTGGGTCTTTAACTTCTGAAGTTCAATAGGAGCCATTCGATATAGGGCTTTGAAAATGGGTTTTGTACCGGGTTCAAGGTCGATACAAAATTCAATTTCACGCTCTGGGGGTAGGCCAGGAAGTTCTTCAGGGAATACGTCAGAAAATTTATTAACAATAGAAATATCATTCAAAACTGACGTATTTTTGTTTAGATCCGTGACATGAGCTAAGAAAGCTTGACATCCATTTTTTAATAAACGAATAGCATTATGGCTTGAGATGACAGTGATTGATTTTAATGGTTTGGTTGCTTGAATTCGCATAATAGGTTGGTTAGGAATATAAAAGCTAATAACCTTACGAAAACAATCAATTTTTGTATGATGAGTAGTTAACCAATCAATCCCTATAATCACATCAAATGCAAGTATTTTCAAAGAAATAAGATCGACAGGTAACGTGCGATCGCCGATTTAAACTAAACAAGTCTTATAAACAGTGGATGTAATGAAGGTTTCTGCCAACGGAGTTTCTACAGATAAGTCAAAGTCTAATTTCTCCGGAGTCAAATTTAATCGTTGAGCGCAAGTAGGAGAAATAAAAGAATGGATAGAACCGGTATCAAATAAGGTATAAACTTCACTAGAGTTTATGATAAGCTTACCCGTGATGACCTCGTTCGGGTTCCTTGCTTTCTGGGAGGTCACGACAAACGTTCTCCCTTGAACTACCGATTTTGTCTTGTCTGAGATGGCCTTTGATACCTCCATCCCAGCTGGACTTGACTTTGGTGCATGACAAAATCGGGCTAGGTGACCTTCTCTTCCACAATTGTAACATGCTTTGGATGGCATCGCGCAGTTTGGACTGATGTGTCCCTCCCCTCCACATTTGAAGCATACTGTTCTCCTTCCTTAACGACGGGTGCTGATGCTGACGTCTTTCCATCATTGTTGAATCTCCTCTTCTTGAAATGTCCATTCTTATTGTTTTGACCATGATTACCACCGAAGTGGTTACCATTTCTGGCATGTTGATTCCCTCCACGCTTATTGTCACCGCTTTGATGACTGTTATCACTAGTATTATCATTCTGTCTGCTGCTTTCTCTTGGTTGCGTTGACTCGTTATCGCGCTCCAATAACTGAGCCCTATTTACAACATCTGAATACAAACACAGTTTATGAGAAATAAGATATTAACGTATCTCTGGTTTCAAACCTCTTAAAAATATCTGCGTCATTCTCTCCTCATTATCAACCAAGTGGGACGCAAACCGGGACAACTTAGCAAACTTAGCTTCGTACTGCGACACGGTCATATTATTCTGCTCCAACTTGATGAACTCTATCTCCTTCATGTGACGAATACTTTCTGAAAAGTACTTGTCGTTGAATAGTTCTTGGAACTTCTCCCAAGACATCTTCAGTGCTGCAGGTTGAGTACGCTTTACAGATTCCCACCAGTAATCTGCCTCTGCCCGCAACATGAAGGTGGCAAAGGGAACCTTTTGCTCCTCAGAGCATCCCAAGACATCAAATATCTTGTTCATCTGCTTTATCCACGTCTCCGCCTTAAGTGGTTTTGGCTCTCTAAAAAACTCTGGTGGTCCCAACTCCTTGAACTGTTTGGCGGTGACCGTCCGAGAGTTGCCAGTGTTTCCACCTGCATTTTGGACAGGAGCTGCACTCGCCTGATGTTGCATGAATTGCATAAAGCCTCTGAACATTCCATCGTTCATCATTTGGTCAGTGTTGTTGTTTGCATGAGGATTGTCGCCTTCCTGATGCATATTATCCTGGGTGTTGATCTGTGGTAACTCAACAGTTTCTTGTGCTTCATTGATGTTCTCAACATTCTCGGATGTCATTTTCAAATACTGCCATAAAACAAGGGTTAATAAACATATCACATATTATCACTATACTCTGACCGACCAATTAAATGCAAAATAAACTTAGGTAGGTCATACTAGCGAAGGAATTTCCCATCTCTCCCCTCCTAGTTCTTGTCTCACATCTTAGCTAGGGATCATATCCCTAAGCTCTGATACCAACTGTGACGCCCTAAAAATAGGTATACATCACCTATTCTAAGTCGCCAAATACATGGTACATAATACAAATACAATCTTAATTATACAACTGTCGTGTAAAAACGACAAAACAAATGTTGTGAGTTTTAATACAAATATTGTCATCTAGACAATCTCCACACTCAATGGAATCCTCCTTACATTTATTGTCACACTATTTAACAGAATAGTGAGGACTACTAATACTATCATCTGGACCATCACTCCGTTCCCCGACTCGTCACAGCTTTATTCTCATTTACTGAAGAGAACAGTGAAAGAAAAGGTGAGCTCAACTAGCCCAGTAAAAAATATTATGACTAAGATAATGCAGAATAAATTATCGTTAGCCTTTAACAGTGTTAAACTGATAAAATATAACAAACACCAAGTTTAATTGCAGCGGAACAAGCAATCCATTAGAAGAGTCAAGTAGAGAATAAAATCTACTATCTTCCATGATTTAAAAGGTTTTTCGTTACTTTTTATCGCTGGAACTCAGCTTAATAAATAACCCACACCATCCCTGCACTACGGCCAAAGATATTCATTAGTATCACAACCACAAATTATCCATACACTACGGGCCAATGATATTCGTGTATTCATCAATGGTCATGATCATGTCAGCAACTGTCCATCAATGCACTACGGGCCAATGAGGACTTTTACCACATCATTTGTAATATTACGGTCATGATTATACCGAATAATCCCTGGTCATAATCATACCAAGTCCATCTATGCACTACAGGCCACAGATGACTTTCAACATAATATAAGCATGAGGATGATGACAATGATATAAGAATTCAATAAAACAAGTTCAAGAATTAATTTATCCAGGAACTAATAACGTCTAAATTGTCAACATGATACTTCTTTGTAGAGTAAAACTCAAGAATGCTCAGAAGAATATTTCCATGAAAAGATACTGGATGAAGCGCAAATATCAAGGATATTCCACCAATTTCATGGAATATAGAAGTCAAAACTTTAACCAACTGAGTATAATAAAGAATGGAATAACAAAAGAAATCACCAGGCATGCGATAGACCGCACAGACAGGTTATTCCAACAGAATAATAAATAATAGAACCAGGTCCGGCGTAAACGCACAGACAGGATATTCCAACAGAATAATAAAGACGGAACCAGGTCCGGCGTAAAACGCACAGACAGGATATTCCAACAGAATAATAAAGACGGAATAATAGACGAATTTCACCAAGTATAGGGTAGCCCGCGTATACAGATTATTCCAACAGAATAATAAATAATGGAATAACAGAAGTTCTCTTCAGGAATACAAAAGAAATAATACCCCTTATCTTAAGAATCTGGATATAAGAGTAGGAAAGTAGCAGAATACTTTTCTATAGTTTCTCTATAATTTCTCTCTCTAGAGTTTCAGTGAATTCGTAAGAAATAATGAAGGAATGAGCTTCTATTTATAGGAGAATGGAAAGGCACTATTTAAATTTTCTCACGGACTGCACAGTAGGAAATCAGACGAAAAATCACGGGCAGAAGAAATCGAATATCAGACGCCCACTTTTTCAAATGTTAACATAATAGTCAAACAAAACAAAAGTTTTATAATAAATATATATATATATATAAACACATGCCATAAAGAAAAAAAACTCACCAATTTTCTACATCAAACACACACCCACCTATCACTATCAGAAACACTTTCCCACCACCACCATTATTTCAACTAACACACACTCCTACACACACCCATATTGTAAGACCCCAACTTTTATAAATAAAGATGAATTTTTTATAACTATCATTTTTGAATATTATGGAGTTAATTTGATATAATGTTATAGTTGTGGGTAATATTTATAAATTTTACAAAGTACGCAAGTTGTTATATAATATTCGATTGGTCGGGGAATATTCGTTTTAACAGGGAATATTCGTACAACGGCACAATCATTGGTGGACCCCACAACGAAATTATTGTCGGATTGAGAAAACGACAAAAATATTTTATTAAAAATAACGGCGGAAGTTTTACCATTGATACTATTGAAGTACTCGGTAGTAAAAGTACAGTAATACATGTGGTTGCATAGTAGCACACGGTATTGATTATTAATGCTTATGTGAGAAGTCACTCAGTTTGATTTAATTATTGTCAGTTAATAATATGAATTATTTTGCGATAATGAAGTTTTGTTTTATTCGTATTATTAACGTAATAAAATATAAACATCTTTTTATATAAAACAGAATACTTTATTAAAGTTATTCTGTAAATAGAATATATTATATTTTATTTAAAAAAATTTTCTTTAAATATGGACCGTCAGATTAAAGTAATCAATCTGGACCGTTCATGGATTAGTTACTATGCATTCTATTTTTCTATAAATAGCAGCTCATTCCTTCATTATTTCTTACGAATTCACTGAACTCTAGAGAGAGAAACTATAGAGAGAAACTATAGAGAGAGAGAAGAAAAGTATTCTGCTACTTAACTACTTCCTTATTTTAGTTCTTCTTTAAAACGGTAAGGGGTGATATTCTTTCTTATTCATGAAGAGGACTGTTGTTATTCCATTTCTAATTATTCTGTTGGAATAACCTGTATACGCGGTCTACCCTATACTTGATGACATTCTTCTGTTATTCTGTTGGAACATCCTGTCTGTGTGTTTTACACCGGACCTGGTTCCGTCTTGTTATTATTCTGTTGGAACATCCTGTCTGTGTGTTTTACACCGGACCTGGTTTCGTCTTATTATTATTCTGTCGGAACATCCTGTTTGTGCGTTTACGCCGGACCTGGTTCCATTATTTATTATTATGTCGGAATATCCTGTCTGTGCGTTTACGCCGGACCTGGTTCCATTATTTATTATTCTGTTAGAATAACCTGTCTGTATGGTCTATCGTATGTCGGGTGATTTCTTTTGTTATTCCATTCTTTATTATACTCAGTTGGTTAAGTTTTAACTTCTATACTCCATGAAATTAGTGGAATATCCTTGATAATTGCGGTTCATCCAGTATCTTTTCATGAAAATATTCTTCTAAGCATTCTTGAATTTTACTCCACAAAGCAGTATCATGTTGACAATTTGGACGTTGTTAATTCTTGGATAAATTAAATCTTGAACTTGTTTTATTGAATTCTTATATCATTGTCATCATCCTCATGGTTATAAAATGTTGAAAGTCATCTATGACATGTAATGCATAGATGGACTTGGTATGATTATAACCAGGGATTATTCGGTGTAATCATGACCGTAATGTTACAAATGAAGTGGTAAAAGTCCTCATTGGCCCGTAGTGCATTGATGGACAGTTGTTGGCATGATCATGACCATTAAAGAATACACGAATATCCTTAGCCATAGTGCAGGGGTGATTCGATGATGTGAATTATTTTATTAAGCTGAGTCCCAGCGATAACAGTGTTGAAAAACCTTTTAAATCATAGAAGATAGTAGATTTTATTCTCTACTTGACTCTTTTAATGGATTGTTTGTCCCGCTGCAGTTAAACTTGATGTTCGTTATATTTTATCAGTTTAACACTGTTGAAGGCTAATGATAATTTATTCTGCATTATCTTAGTCATAATATTTCTTACTGGGCTAGTTGAGCTCACCCTTTCTTTCACTGTTCTCTTCAGGAAGTGAGAATATAGCTGGGACGAGTCGGGGAACGGAGTGATGGACCAGATAGTATTAGTAGTCCTCACTATTCTATTAAATAGTGTGACAATAATTGTAATGAGTACTCCTTTTAAGTTTGTATAGTCTTTAGTAGACAATAATTGTATTCAAACTCACAGTTATGTTTTGTCGTATTGTACATGACAGTTGTATTAGTAAGTTGTATTTGTATTCTGTACCATGTATCTGACGACCCAAGATGGGTGATGTATACCTAATTTTGGGGGCGTCACAGTTGGTATCAGAGCTTAGGGATATGATCCCTGGTAAGATGTGAGAATAGAACTAGGAGGGGAGAGACGAGAAATTCCTTTGCTAGTATGACATACCTAAGTTTATTTGTATGATATTTAATTGGTCGGTCATAATATAAGGATAATATATGACATATCAATTAACTTTTGTTTTGTGGCAGTATCTGAAAATGGCATCTGAGAATGTTGAGAATAGCAATGGAGCACAAGCGACTGTTGACTCACCACATATCAATAATCAGGATAATGTGCATCAGAAAGGTGACAATCTGCATGCAAACAACAACACTGACCAGATGATGAATGATGGAATGCTCAGAAGCTTTATGCAGTTCATGCAACAGCAGGCGAGAGCGGCTCCTATCCAAAATATAGGTGAAAATACTAAAAACTCTCGGACGATCACCGCTAAACAGTTCAAGGAGCTGGGACCATCGGAGTTTAAGGGAGAGCCAAAATCACTTATAGCAGAAACATAGATAAAACAGATCTCCAAGATATTTGATGTCTTGGGATGCTCCGAGGAGCAAAAGGTTCCCTTTGCCGCCTTTATGTTGCGAGGAGAGGCAGATTACTGGTGGGAATCTATTAAGTGTACTCAACCTGCCGCACTGAAGATGTCTTGGGAGAAGTTCCAAGAGCTGTTCAATGACAAATACTTTTCCGAAAGTGTTCGTCATATGAATGAGGTGGAGTTCATCAAATTGGAGCAGAATAATATGACCGTGTCGCAGTATGAGGCTAAATTTACTGAGTTGTCACGGTTTGCGTCCCACTTGGTGGATAATGAAGAGTGAATGACGCGAATATTTTTGCGAGGTTTGAAACCTGAGATACGTCAACATCTTATTTCTCATAAACTGTGTTTGTATTCAGATGTTGTGAATAGGGCTCAGTTAGTAGAGCGCGATAACGAGTCAACGCAACCAAAAGAGAGTAGTCGGCAAAATGATAATACAGTGAGAGCAGTCATCGAAGCGGTGACAACAAGCGTGGAGGGAATCAACAGGCCAGAAATGGTAACCACTTCGGTGGTAATCAGGGTCAAAATAATAAGAATGGTCATTTCAAGAAGAGGAGATTCAACAATGATGGAAAGACGTCAGCACCAGCACCCGTTGTTAAGGAAGGAGAGCGACCACCTATCATATGTTTCAAATGCGGAGGGGATGGGCACATCAGTCCAAACTGCACGATGCCGTCTAAAGCATGTTATAATTATGGAAGAGAAGGTCATTTAGCTCGATTTTGTTGTTTACTAAAAACAAGTTCATCCAAGATGGAGACACCAAAGGCCGTCCCAGAAAAGTCAAAACCGGTAGTGCAAGGGAGAGCGTTTGTTGTGACCTCCCAAAAAGCAAGGAACCCAAATGAGGTCATCACGGGTAAGCTTATCATAAACTCTAACAAAGTCTATACTTTATTTGATACCGGTTCTACCCATTCTTTTATTTCTCCTACTTGCGCTCATCGATTAAATTTGACTCCGGAGAAATTAGACTTTGACTTATCTGTTGAAACTCCATTGGGAGAAACCTTCATTACATCCACGGTTTATAAGTCTTGTTTGGTTCAAGTTGGTACCCACACATTACCTGTCGATCTTATTTCATTAAAAATACTTGTAATTGACGTGATTCTAAGGATTGATTGGTTAACTACTCATCATGCAAAAATTGATTGTTTTCGTAAGGTTGTTAGCTTTCATATTCGTAATCGACCTATTATGCGAATTCAAGCAACCAAACCATTAAAATCAATCACTGTCATCTCAAGCCATAAAGCTATTCGTTTATTGAAAAACGGATGTCAAGCTTTCTTAGCTCATGTCACGGATCTAAACAAAAATACGTCAGTTTTGAATGATATTTCTATTGTTAATAAATTTCCTGACGTATTCCCTGAAGAACTTCCTGGCCTACCCCCAGAGCGTGAAATTAAATTTTATATCGACCTTGAACCTGGTACAAAACCCATTTCCAAAGCCCCATATCGAATGGCTCTTATTGAACTTCAGGAGTTAAAGATCCAACTGCAGGAATTGTTGGACATTGGATTTATTCATCCTAGTACTTCTCCTTGGGGTGCTCCTATTCTATTCGTGAAGAATAAAGATAGAAGTATGCGACTTTGTATTGATTATCGGGAGTTGAATCATGTCACCATCAAAAACAGGTATCCATTGCCACGTATTGATGACCTGTTTGACCAGTTGCAAGGAGCACAATTCTTTTCAAAGATCGATCTTCGTTCTGGATATCATCAGCTGAAGGTTAGAACTGAGGATATTCCAAAGACGACTTTCAGAACTCGGTACGGACATTATGAATTCCTAGTCATGTCCTTTGGATTGACTAATGCTCCTGCTGTCTTCATGGATATGATGAACCGGGTATTCAAGGAATATTTGGATCACTTTGTGGTTGTCTTTATTGATGACATCCTTATTTATTTCAAAAGCCATGAAGATCATGAGCAACACTTGAGGCTGGTACTCCAAAAGCTTCGTGAATACAAGCTTTATGCCAAGATGAAGAAATGCGAGTTCTGGCTGGAGGAGGTAGCATTCCTTGGGCACGTAGTATCAAGTCGTGGAATATCGGTTAACCCGACAAAGATTAAAGCTATTCAAAGCTGGGAGCAACCTAAATCAGTGACCGAAGTACGTAGGTTTCTTGGTTTAGCTGGTTATTATCGGAGATTCGTGGAAGGATTTTCTCGAATCGCTACTCCATTAACTCAGCTGACTCAGAAAGATACAAAGTTCGGTGGGAGAGAAGAATGTGAAAAGAGTTTTCAAGAACTCAATAGGAGATTCATTTCAGCACCTGTTCTAACAATACCATCTGGCTCGGAAGGATTTGTCATCTACAGTGATGCTTCGAGCAAAGGGTTGGGATGCGTTCTCATACAATATAAAAAAGTCATAGCCTATGCATCAAGACAACTCAAGGAATATGAGAGGAATTATCCTACTCATGATCTAGAGTTGGCAGCTGTTGTCTTTGCACTTAAAATTTGGAGGTATTACTTGTATGGGGAGAAGGTGGAGATCTTTACGGATCATAAAAGCCTCAAATATTTCTTCACTCAAAAGGAACTCAACATGCGACAACGACGTTGGCTTGAACTGTTGAAAGATTATGATCATACCATTCAATACCATCCTGAAAAAGCGAACGTGGTAGCTGACGCATTGAGTAGAAGATCATATGCAAGTACGAGTGCGATATTGTCAACACAAAGGCCCATTCTGTGTGACTTGCAAAGGATGGAGATAGAGTTAAAGACTCCAGTGACCCATGTGATGATGGCAAATATACGAGTAGAATCAACTTTAATCGATAAAGTTAAAGCTGCTCAAGCTACAGACCTGGAGCTGATGCGTATGAGGAAGAAAGTGTAAGAAGGTGCTATGCTGGAAGCAAGAATCGATGAAGAAGGAATAATTCGAGTCAACTCCAGACTTTGGGTTCCTAACAACCCTGATTTAAAGTATGAAATCATGATGGAGGCGCACAACACACCGTTTGCAATCAATCCTGGAAGTAACAAAATGTATCATGATCTTCGTCATACATTTTGGTGGAGCAATATGAAGAGAGAGATAACGCTGTTTGTCTCAAGGTGTCTAACTTGTCAATGAGTCAAAGCGGAGCATCAAGTACCAAAAGGTCCATTGCAACCAATTAAAATTCCAGAATGGAAGTGGGAGCACATTACCATGGTTTTCGTTACCGGTCTTCCTAAGGTTTCTCAAGGTATAGATGCGATTTGGGTCATTGTTGATAGATTGACCAAGTCTGCTCATTTCTTACCGATACGAGAAACTTATACACTTGAACGTCTTGCTCGTATGTATATAAACGAGATTGTAAGACTGCATGGTATGCCAGTATCCATAGTTTTTGATCGAGACCCAAAATTCACTTCACGATTTTGGGTTAGTTTACAAAAAGCTATGGGCACGGATTTACGATATAGTTCGGCATATCATCCTCAGACGGACGGACAATCGGAGAGGACTATTCAAACTCTAGAAGATTTATTAAGACTCTGTGTCCTTGACTTCAAGGAAAGTTGGGACAAGTTCTTACCATTGGTGGAGTTTTCCTACAACAACAGTTATCAAGCAAGTATTGGCATGGCTCCATTCAAAGCATTGTATGGAAGAAAATGTCGTTCTCCAGTATGCTGGGATGAGGTGGGTGAAGCAACGTTGTTGGGACCGGAGTTGGTACGTATGACTACAAAAAAGATTCAAATGATCCGACAACGTATAAAACCTCACAAGATCGACAAAAGAGTTATGCTGATCTTCATCGAAAGGACGTGGAATTTGATATAGGAGATCATGTGTTCTTACGTGTTGCTCCATGGAAAGGAGTTATGAGATTTGGAAAGAGAGGAAAGCTCAATCCTCGATTCATTGGTCCATTTTTAATCCTCGATCGAGTAGGAACTGTGGCTTATAGACTCGCTTTACCGCCAAGTATGTCTCGTGTTCATAACGTTTTTCATATATCCATGTTACGTAAATATGTGGAAGACCCGAACCACATTATTGAGTTAGAACTGGACGAAATAGCAGAAGATTTGACGTATGAAGAAGTTTCTGTTCAAATCTTGGATAAGAAGGAACATATTCTACGTTCCAAGGTTATACCTCAAGTCAAAGTTTTGTGGAGAAACCACGATGTTGAGGAAATGACTTGGGAGTTAGAATCTGAAATAAAATCAAGGTATCCTTACCTCTTCGACATACCAGGTACGTACCCTAATTTCGAGGGCGAAATTTCATAAGAAGGGGAGGTTGTAAGACCCCAACTTTTATAAATAAAGATGAATTTTCTATAAATATCATTTTTGAATATTATTGAGTTAATTTGATATAATGTTATAGTTGTGGGTAATATTTATAAATTTTACAAAGTACGCAAGTTGTTATATAATATTCGATTGGTCGGGGAATATTTGTTTTAACAGGGAATATTCGTTCAACGGCACAATCATTGGTGGACCCCACAACGGAATTATTGTCGGATTGAGAAAACGACAAAAATATTTTATTAAAAATAACGGCGAAAGTTTTACCATTGATACTGTTGAACTACTCGGTAGTAAAAGTACAGTAATACGTGTGGTTGCATAATAGCACACGGTATTGATTATTAATGCTTATGTGAGAAGTCACTCAGTTTGATTTAATTATTGTCAGTTAATAATATGAATTATTTTGCGATAATGAAGTTTTGTTTTATTCGTATTATTAACGTAATAAAACATAAACATCTTTTTATATAAAACATAATACTTTATTAAAGTTATTCTATAAATAGAATATATTATATTTTATTTAAAAGATTTTTTTTTAAATATGGACCGTCAGATTAAAGTAATCAATCTGGACCGTTCATGGATTAGTTACTATGCATTTTATTTTTCTATAAATAGCAGCTCCTTCCTTCATTATTATTTCTTACGAATTCACTGAACTCTAGAGAGAGAAACTATAGAGAGAGAGAAGAAAAGTATTCTGCTACTTAACTACTTCCTTATTTTAGTTCTTCTTTAAAACGGTAAGGGGTGATATTCTTTTTTATTCATGAAGAGAACTGTTTTTATTCTATTTCTTATTATTTTGTTGGAATAACCTGTATACGCGGTCTACCCTATACTTGGTGATATTCTTCTGTTATTCTGTTGGAACATCCTGTCTGTGTGTTTTACACCGGACCTGGTTCCGTCTTGTTATTATTCTGTTGGAACATCCTGTCTGTGTGTTTTACACCGGACCTGGTTCCGATTTTATTATTATTCTGTTGGAACATCCTGTTTGTGTGTTTTACACCAAACCTGGTTCCGTTTTGTTATTATTCTATCGAAACATCCTGTCTGTGCGTTTACGCCGGACCTGGTTCCATTATTTATTATTCTGTCGGAATATCCTGTCTGTGCGTTTACGCCGGACCTGGTTCCATTATTTATTATTCTGTTAGAATAACCTGTCTGTGCGGTCTATCGCATGCCGGGTGATTTCTTTTGTTATTCCACTCTTTATTATACTCAGTTGGTTAAGTTTTAACTTCTATACTCCATGAAATTAGTGGAATATCCTTGATAATTGCGGTTCATCCAGTATCTTTTCATGAAAATATTCTTCTAAGCATTCTTGAATTTTACTCCACAAAGCAGTATCATGTTGACAATTTGGACGCTGTTAATTCTTGGATAAATTAATTCTTGAACTTGTTTTATTGAATTCTTATATCATTGTCATCATCCTCATGGTTATAAAATGTTGAAAGTTATCTATGGCATGTAATGCATAGATGAACTTGGTATGATTATAACCAGGGATTGTTCGGTGTAATCATGACCGTAATGTTACAAATAAAGTGGTAAAAGTCCTCATTGGCCCGTAGTGCATTGATGGACAGTTGTTGGCATGATCATGACCATTAATGAATACACGAATATCCTTAGCCGTAGTGCAGGGGTGATTCGATGATGTGAATTATTTTATTAAGCTGAGTCCCAGCGATAACAGTGTTGAAAAACCTTTTAAATCATAGAAGATAGTAGATTTTATTCTCTACTTGACTCTTTTAATGGATTGCTTGTCCCGCTGCAGTTAAACTTGATGTTCGTTATATTTTATCAGTTTAACACTGTTGAAGGCTAATGATAATTTATTCTGCATTATCTTAGTCATAATATTTCTTACTAGGCTAGTTGAGCTTACCCTTTCTTTCACTGTTCTCTTCAGGAAGTGAGAATATAGCTGGGACGAGTCGGGGAACGGAGTGATGGACCAGATGATAGTATTAGTAGTCCTCACTATTCTATTAAATAGTGTGACAATAATTATAATGAGGACTCCTTTTGAGTTTTTATAGTCTCTAGTAGACAATAATTGTATTCAAACTCACAGTTATGTTTTGTCGTATTGTACACGACAGTTGTATTAGTAAGTTGTATTTGTATTCTGTACTATGTATCTGACGACCCAAGATAGGTGATGTATACCTAATTTTGGGGGCATCACACATATTTTTAAATTCTACCCACACAAGTCCCTTTCATCATATATATATGTAACACATTCTCTTACACACACACACATATTATATATACATAATACACTCCACCTTTTTCACCATCCTCCACTAACAATACAAACACACACATCACTACCACACACACACACCTTACACCCATCACTTTCATACCATCACTTTTCTACCACTTTTCACTCACATTATATTATATATATATATATATACACACATTACATACATACATATATATATATATATATATAATATATATTTTACCTTTCCTTGACAGAACTTCTAGACATCGTTAATATTGCAAATAATAAAATTAATAACTTCGTCGTGTCAATTATTGATTTTAACAATATATAAAATATCAACAATAATTGAAAAAAATAACGTCAGATACTATGCAACAATTACTATAGCAATAATTTTGTTATAGCAATAATTGAACAAAACTGAATGACCTCTCACGTAAGCATCAATAATCAATATTGTGTGCTACTTTGCAGCTACGCGTATTACTGTACTTTTAACACTGGGTGTTTCAACAGTTAACGGTAAAACTTTCACTTTTATTTTTATAAAGTATTTTTGTCGTTTTCTCAATCCGACAATAATTCTATTGTGGGGTCCACCAATGATTGTGCCGTCGTACGAATATTCCCTGTTAAAATGAATATTTCCCAACCAATCGAATATTATATAACAACTTGCATACTTTGTAAAATTTATAAATATTACCCACAACTATAACATTATATCAAATTCACTCCATAATATTCAAAAATGATATTTATAGAAAATTTATCTTTATTTCTAAAAGTTAAGGTCTTACAGATGACATCATCAAATCAAATCAATTGGAAAAATTTATTAAACGATAACATCATTAAATCAAATCAATTGAAAAATAATTGAGTCCACTCTTAATTAATTAAGTGAGTTAACTCACTTAGTTTGATAACTCATCTATTATTCTGTTCTTATATATAAATACACATAAACGATGATGTAAGATGACATCATCAATTGAAATCAATACCTATATGAATAATGCTAGAGACACAAACTATTCTACAAATATTTTACAAACTGCTGATGTGGCATACTCCACCTCAGCATATTGTGTGGGGCCGAAAACTATATTGAAATAATTTGTTGATCAATATGCTGAGGTGAAATATAACACATTAGTAGTTTATAAAATATTTGTAAAATAGTTTGTGTTTGTAGCATTACTCATACCTATATATGTTCAATTGAAAAACTTATTGAGTTAATTAAGGGTTAACTCGATTTATATTAGTAAAAGGCAAATAATTATTTATTTTTATTCTCTAACAAGAGAAGGCAAGTCTAAAATATTTTTTATTTTTCGTTCTACCAAACTTGTTATAATATTTTTTATTAAAAAAATTGTTTAAGATAGTATATCTTGACCAACTTTATGTAAGATTATTTAATTATTATAATTTTATTAAGATATTCAATTTTTACATACATCGAATTAAATATTTGAAAATATCATTATTAAATTAATTAATCGAAATATATATTGTAGGTTTTCTTTCTCAAATATTACTATAATCAATTTAACTTAGCGCAAAAATTTATTAGGAATTAGTATTCCAATTAAACTCAAATATCACTATTTGATTAGTGTTATTAGGCACTTACGGGTTAAAATAATTATTGAATTACGTATTGTTATTTTTGACATGAATGTCTGACAAATTATTAAAACTATTATTCAAACTAGCCCGTGCATTGCACGGGTTATCAACTAGTAGGATTAAATTGAATTGAATTAATTTCCTTGGTCATCAAATTAATACGGGTCGCTCGAAATCAATGTAGCAATTGCCATATTCTCTTCCGTGTTCCTTCTTACGACTTCAATTGCCTCTTCATCTTCCATGTCTCTTTTTGAGAAAATTTTATTTCTTTGTTATCAAATTCGTTGTTAACTTGTCAAAATTCTTTCATATGCTCACAAGTTATAAATAATCTGATTCAAGTAATGCCTGTATATATAACAATTCAATATTTATTGCGTGGGCTTAAATTTTCTACATCAAGGTTGGACTGACTGAAAATATATATCAGACTAGACTAGCTCAAAATCTATTCCAGTACTTCTTTATGGAGTAAAATGCAAAAGTGACGTCAATACTATAGGGGTATTTATATAGGGTTATTTACAGAAATATACAACAATTAGAAAGTAATTACACCATTAGTGTATCAAAAAATAAATACAAAAATAATATACTTTCCCATATTTGTTTACAATATTAGTGCAATTAAGATTCTTTAATTTAGGAAATTAGTATAGGATTCAATTCATAATAATAAGGAAACCTAAAATCAAGGAGAAATAACTGTCATAAATAATAATTCAAATTCAAATATCTTGGATCTAACAACAAAACTAAATTCAAATTCAAAAATAATTGCATACTAATTCCCAGCAAGAACAGAGTTACCAAACAAATCGAAACAAAACAAAAAGGAAATCACGAACAACTAAAACAAATCGAAAAGGAAAAAGTCAGAGTTACCAAACCAGCAAGAACAGATCCAAAACGAATTCGGAGTAGCCGAACAAAGAGAAAATCATGAACAACCAAAACAAAACAAATCGAAGAAGAAGAATAAGTCAGAGTTACCAAAATAAATCAAAGAAGAAGAAGTCGGAGTTACCAAACCAGCAAGAACAGATCCAAAAAGAATTCGGAGTAGCCGAACAAAGAGGAAATCACGAATAATTTTTTTTATGAATATTTGGTTACCCACAAAAACTAAAATGGTTACCTTTGTATGAAGGTTTGGCTACCAACTGCACCATATTAAAAATAATTTTATTTTTAAAAGGTTATTTATAAGTAACTAATAGTTACATAAATGGAAACTTAGACATGACATTTCAGATAGCATCTGCACGTAAAACTTGAAAACTGTTCTTAAATTTTTTTTATAATGAATTGGTAACCAAATAAAATTAAATTGGTTACCTTTTTATGAAGGTTTGACTACCAACTTATAAATAACATTTTAAAAATAAAATTATTATGAATATGGTGCAGTTGGTAGCCAAACCTTCGTACAAAGGTAACAATTTTAATTTTTGTGAGTAAATTCATAAAAAATAAACTGCGCCTCTGCCAAAAAATCGTTTTCTGCGCAAGTCTCTCACCAACTCGTTTGTTGTGTGCCTCCCACCAACTCGTTCGCTCGCTGCGTGCCTCCATCCAAATCGTTCTCTGCGCTTCTGAGCAAATCTTTATGACATCCATTCTTCTGTAAATCAAATCGTTGTTGGGTGACAACCAAATAGCTCTGACCTCCGTCTTCTGTCATAATATCTCAGGTTCATGCCAAATCCATTATGTTGCAATATTGATGTGTGTATGTTAATTTTGAGTAAACTTGAAAAAGTGTATTGAACAGGAACCAAATCCATATCCCTAGAAGATGCAGTAGTTTATGTTGATGACATAAACAAGACAGACAACGAACAACTACCTCCAACTCAACAAAAATATGCTATTTTCTGTAAAGGTAGTAGGATTTCACATCTTATTTTTTTATTACTATCAACTGCTTATATATATATATATATATATATATATATATATATATATATATATATATAGAAAGAATACGTTGAATGAAGAAGAAGAGTGATGACTAACTAATGCAGTTGTTCTAGATGAAGAGAGAGAGAAGAAGTCATGGGAATAACTAATCCCTAAATTAAGGAATCTTAATTGCATACTAATTCCCTAAATTAAGGAATTCTAATTGCACTAATATTGTAAATAAATATGAAATTGTATTAATTGTGTAAATATTTTATGAGTACACTATTGTTGTAATTATTTTCAAAAATATAATAGAATATGTAATTTATCCATTTATATATTGCGGCCCTTTTTTTTTGTCAATACAAAACGAACCTTTCATTGTCTGAAAATTTGGATTTTGAACTTTATTGTGTCATGTGATGTTGACTTGTACACATGACATGTTGACATGTCAATTTAACACATTTGAGATAAATAACCTATTCTCTCAAGATTTGAACCTAAAACCTCATACTCCTAAAACTAACAAAACATTTAATTACCAACTAAGTTATGAATATTAATGTTATCTCTTAGAAAATTATTACTAACAGTAATAGTATTAATACAACTTATTAGTTATTAGGAATATTATTAATAAGCTGTTAGTAATTCTCTTTAACATGATTTTGCTCTTAGCTAAATATAAAATAAATTATCTTAATAATATTACTTATTAGATAATAGAATATATTAATGTTATTAATAATATCAATATAGTTGCAATAATATACATTAATGCTAATGAAAAAATAAGATAATTTTGACAAAAGGAAAGATAATTTTTCTTCCTCTCTGTCTAGTTTCTCCTTTAGGAATAGGTGAGAAGAGTCAATTTAAATGTTTATTGACCTTTCGAATTAATTAAATTTTATTAATTAGTATGTAATTAATTAATACGAGAAAGAGTTAAAAAGACAAAAATGAATTATACACAAAACACAAAAATTTGTCTGGTTCACAAAATATATTTCGGGTATGTTGCTATATCCAATCTCAAACTTCTCACTAGAACTTAAGATCCTATTACCATCAATAGTAAATTTACTCATTCTATAAGCAGCAAAATATACTTACCACATTCAAGTTGGCACGTTTTGTGCAATAACCCATTGAAGTAAAAAAAATTACAGTTAGGAAACTAAACTATAAAAACACTATAATTGTCCCATTTTGTCAAATTAATCAAATGACCATCTAAATCAAATTATATTTTTCCTACGTGGCCAACTAAAATAAAAAGAAAAATGACAAAAAAAAACAAGTAGTTAAGTCAGTTACCAAGCAGAAAAGTTCACGTAAATAAACTTATAAAACCTAAAAAAAAATAGGCCAGCAGCCGCAAAATCTAACCTAGATCCATCTTCTTACTTGATGATGCAAATCTAAAACTTTTTGTTATAAATAACACACCCATCTCTTCTCTATTCTTCCTCTTCATGTCTCTCTATTCTCCTTTCTTCCCGATCATCTAGAAGCCCAAAATTGGATGGAGTAAAGTATATTTTTGCCGAGGGAGGAGATCGGAATTCACCATCATCGCTGGCACCCAACCATCACCACAAGAAAAACACTTAATTCTGAGGAAATTATTTCAGACAGAAGAAATTCCCTCAAAATTAAACTAATTTCGATAGAATATTATTCCGTCAAAAATAGTTTATTTTAGACGTAATTTCTTCAGTTTTAGTAAGTTCCTAATGGCGCCAAGTTTCCTACTCACGCCAACCATATTTTTGACGGAATTTTTGTTGAAATTAACTTAATATCGATGGAATTAATCCCGATAGAAATTTTGTCGAGAATATTGTTTTTTTATATAAAACTAATCCCTTTCTTTCTCTATCTGTTGCGTTGCCCCCTCAGAAAACCCTCACTCTCTCTTGTTCCGATCCTCACTCCCTTTCCTTTTGATCGTCCCTCACTCCTCCCTCCACTCACTCCTCACTCGCTCGTCCTTTTCCCTCGTTCATCTCTCACTCCTCCCTCCACTCACTCCTCACTCATTCGTTCCTCACTGTCGACGATGCTGCTACTGTTAAAGGCGTGTAACACTTGCTGATGCTATGACTATTATTGAAGGTGTGCGATAACATAATCCCGATAGTGGTTCACAAATGTGACCTACGGCTTGAGGCTTGACCTTGATTCGGCTTGAACTCGACTTGGTCAAGGCCTAGACTGATCAAGCCCGACTTGCAAGGCTAAGAACAAACAATAATTTATTGGGTCATGTAAGACCCCAAATTATTAATAAATGAAATTTAATTTTCTCTATTTATCATTTTAAAATAGTAAGGGTTGATTTGATTAATGTGGTTAGTTATGGGTAAAATACGCAAATATTTTAAATAACAAGTGGTTATAAAATATTCATTTTTATCGGAGAATATTTGTTTGGTCGTGGAATATTCTTATTGTCGGAGAATATTCGTACGACGGCGCAGCCTTGTGTGGACCCCATAACGAAAAGCGATTGGATGAAGAAAAAGACAAGTATAAGTTGTTTATAAATAATGGCGTAGTTGTTACCGTTAATACTGTTGGAATACCCGGTGGTTAAAACACAGTAATACGCGTTGTTGCACAGTAGCACACGATATTGAACCAATTATTGATTCTTACGTAAGAAGGCACTACTCAATAATGGTTACAGTAATTACTGTTCAGTATTTTATTTTATTCAATAATTGCTGCGTTGATATTTTATATTACTGTTGTTTCAATAATTGTCACTGCACAATATTTTTTATTATCGGAGCAATAATTCATATTATCTGAATAATATTATTAGATAACATTATTGGCAATGTCTAGAAAGTTCTGTCTAAGAAGAGGTTTGATCACCTAATTGCGCGCCAGTAAGGAGAAATCCTTATTGGAAAACCCCCTCTTTCTTAGGAACTGCCTAGTTGTCAGTATTGTGATTCGGTAATATTATTTGTGAATAATTAATTATTAATTTATATGATGAGAAAAATATTCATTTTATGTGGATATAGATAGAGAATTTTTTTTAAAGTGACAATTGTTGAAAATCGATATTTTATCTTTTTTGATAAAATAATATTTTATTATATTATTATAATATAATAATGATGATATTTTTACAATGATTGTGGGATATATGAGTATATGAGGAGAAAGAGTATTTTTGTTATAAAAGTTGTTTAAAACATGTTAAACATGTTTGTGAGCCCATTTCTTGACTGAAATTTGATTATAGCCTGTAAAATCGTCCGTTTGTGGATTTCGGTCAATTTCTGTTTGGAATTTAAAAAAAACTTTCTTCTGCAAAGTTGTAGAGAATTGAATTTTCTATAAAAAGTTGCGAGATTCGAATTTTCTGACAAAAGGCTATTTATTATGAATTATTGAAGTTTCGAAATTCCTGAATAATTGATTTTTGGAGTTTAAAATATTTTTAACAAGAAAAACGTTTTTTTTCTTTAGATGAGGTGTGTGTGGCTGATGTTGGACCAGATTTGTGTGCGTAGGAAATTTTAATATATATATATATATATATATATATATATATATATATATATATATATATATATATATATTAAATTTTCTACTTTGGTGTTCTAAGTATTTTCCTATAAATAGGGTGCTTAGGTTAGAATTGAAAATCACACCAGAAACTAAAGATTTCTCTCTCTTTCTTCCTCGATATTTTGAGCGTATTCTTGTGAGTATTGTAATACTGTGAGTGTTGCTATACGGTACAAGTTCAAGTCATAGTCTATATCTAGTGTTTCAACTAGAAGTATTGTGTTTACTAGGTAAGGGATGTTATTTTATTCAAAAATGATATTATTACTTCAATATCATTGTGCCGAAATATTGGTTAGAAATTTTTATCAAATTTAGAACTTTTCATGTCGGGGTTACTATTCACGAGTTACTATTCATGAATTACTATTCACGAGTTACTATTTACGAGTACTATTCACGAAGCATGATGATGTTTTTTTTGTGAAATTTCTATCTTTTAGTGTCGGAGTCACTATTCACGTATACGACACTATTCACGAATACGACACTATTCACAGAAAAATTAAATTTTTATTTTTCGTCCAAAATATCTATTCTGGATACTAGCTTTGATTGTATCCATGTTTTGATCATTCTTTAATTTTACTCCACTATGATTACTTATGAGGTATTTTTGGACATGAAATAGCTGAAATACGAATCCTTAATATTTATTCTTTTGTTTCACTGGATTCGTTTTCTTTAAAATATTTTTCATTATCCTCAGTCCTAAATGATGATATAACTGAATATCTTTGGCCTGTAGTGCAAAGATGAATGATTTCTGATGAATATGTTTGGCCCGTAGTGCAAAGATGAACAGGTGTTTAGATGAACATGACCAACTGATGAATATCTTTGGCCTGTAGTGCAAAGATGAATATTTAATTCCAGATATATATTGATTGATGTTACAGGGATAAAAGATAGACGATGAACTTTTAAATTCATTTATAGAAGATAGTTGATTTCATTATCTACTTAACTCTTCTAATGAATTATTATTTCCGTTGTGAATATTGATTTAAAACTTGTTGTCTATTGTATTCTGTTAGATTTTTCCCTTTTGAAGACTAACGATAATTTGTTTTATATTATCTTAGTCATAATGTTCTTTACTGGGCTAGTTGAGCTCACCCTTTTTCTTTTGTTCCATTTTTCTTCTCAAGAGGCGAGAATGTAGCGAGTACTAGTCGGGGTATGGAATGAAAGTTCTAGAAATTCATTTTAGTTGTCCTCACCATTTTTGTAAAATAAAGTATCAATAATTGTAATGAGGACTTATTTGAGTGTGGATATTGTCTAGATGACAATATTTGTATTTAAACTCACAGTTTTTATGTTATATTAATAAAGTTGTAGTTGTTTCAGTACCATGTATTTTGACGATTCAGAATGGGTGTTGTATACCTATTTTGGGGGCGTCACAGTTGGTATCAGAGCTTAGAGATATGATCTCTGGCGGAGATCGAGAAATAGAACTAGGAGGGGAGAGACGAGTAAATCCTTTGCTAGTGTGTCCTACCTAAGCTTATTTGTTGGTCGGTCATAATATAAGGATATTATGTGATATGTTAATTGCTTAAATTAACCCTTGTTTTATGGCAGTATTTGAGAATGTCACTGAAAATGTTAACAGTGGAGTAAATGAGACCGTGGAGACACCTGTGCTCACCAACGAGGAAAACGTGCAACAGGCTGGCAATGTTCCTCCTGTGACTAACACCAATGAGCAGATGATAAACGATGGGATGTTTAGAAGCTTTTTGCAATTCATGCAAAACCAGACGAGGGAGACTCGTGTTCAAAATATAGGAGGAAATGATAGCAATTCACGGTCACAGCCAAGCAGTTCAAAGAATTGGGACCACCAGAATTTAAGGGAAAGCCGGATTCGATCATGGCGAAAACGTGGGTCAAGCAAATTACCAAGATATTCGATGTCTTGGGATGCACGGAGGAACAGAAGGTTCCATTCGCCACCTTTATGTTCTGTGGCGAGGCAGACTACTGGTGAGAGTCTGTGAAGCGTACCCATCCAGCCGCACTCAGCATGTCTTGGGAGACATTTCAGAAATTGTTCAATGACAAGTACTTTCCTGAAAGTATTCGTCATATGAAGGAGGTAGAGTTTATTAGACTGGAGCAGAATAACATGACCGTGTCCCAGTACGAGGCGAAGTTTGCAGAGTTGTCCAGGTTTGCACCTCATTTGGTGGAGAATGAGGAACGTATGACGCGGATGTTTCTGAGAGGTTTGAAACCCGGCATGCGTTAATATCTCATTTCTCAAAAATTTCCTCTCTATTCAGATGTTGTTAACAGGACTCAATTATTAGAGCGAGATAACGAGTACGGTCAACCGAGGGACCACAACTAGGATCATACTGGTGACAGCAGTCATCAGAACAATGATAACCAGCGGAGAAAAAAAATACAGATAAGAACGGCAACCACTCTGGTGGTAATCGTGGCCATGAAAATAGAAGAAGCGAGTCGGGATGAGATTTTAAAAAGAGGAGATTCAACAATGACAATACGAAGACGTCAGCACCAGCAACAACTGGTTCCAAGGGAGGAAAAGAAGGACATATCAGCCCAAACTGCCCACAACAGTTTAAGGTATGTTATAATTGTGGAAAGGAAAGACATATCGCTCGAGATTGCACTGTAGCGAAACCAAGTCCAGCGGGGATGGTGACTCAAAAAGTTGTCCTAGAAAAGTCAAAGTCAACGGTTCCTGGAAGAGCGTTTGTCGTGACTGGTCAACATGCGAGGAACCCAAACGAGGTGATCACGGGTAAACTAATCATAAATTCATGCGAAGTTTATACCTTACTAGATACCGGTTCTACCCATTCATTTATTTCTCCTGCTTGTGCTCAACGTTTAAACTTTACTCCGGTGAAGTTAGACTTTGATTTATATGTGGAGACTCCGTTAGGAGAAACTTTCATCACATCCACTATTTATAAATCTTGTTTGATCCAAGTTGGCACCATCACCTTACCTGTTGACCTTATCTATTTAAAGATACTTGCTTTTGATGTGATTTTAGGGATTGATTGATTAACTACTCATCATGCCAAAATTGATTATTTTCGTAAGGTTGTTAGTTTTTATATTCCTAACCAACCTGTTGTACGAATTCAAGCAACTAAGCTATTAAAATTAATCACTGTTATATCAAGCCATAAAGCCATTCGTTTATTAAAAAACGGATGTCAAGATTTCTTAGCCCATGTTATGGATTTGAATAAAGACACGACAAATTTGAATAATATTCATGTTGTTATTGACTTTCCTGACGTATTTCCTAAAGAACTTCCCGGTCTACCCCCGGAACGTGAAGTTGAATTTTTTATTGATCTTGAACCTGGTACAAAGCCCATTTGTAAAACCCCATATCGAATGGCTCCTTTTAAACTTCAGGAGTTAAAGGTTCAAATACAAGAGTTGTTGGACATCGGTTTCATTCGTCCTAGTACATCTCCTTGGGGCGCTCCTATTTTATTTGTAAAGAAGAAAGACAAGAGTATGCGACTTTGTATTGATTACCGGGAATTAAACCATGTCACTATCAGGAATAGGTATCCGCTATTTCGTATTGATGACCTGTTTGACCAGTTATAAGGAGCATAATTCTTTTCAAAGATCGATCTTCGTTCTGGATATCATCAGCTGAAGGTTAAAACTGAGGATATTCCGAAGACTGCCTACAGAACTCAGTATGGGCATTATGAATTCCTAGTCATGTCTTTTAGATTGACTAATGCTCCTGCGACTTTCATAGATATGATGAACCGAGTATTCAAGGATTATTTGGATCAGTTCGTTGTTGTCTTTATTGATGACATCCTCATATATTCTAAAAGCCGTGAAAATCATGAGCACCATTTGAAGCTGGTACTCCAAAGCCTGCGTAAAAATAAGTTATATGCTAAGTTAAAGAAATACGAGTTCTGGCTTGAGGAAGTAGCATTCCTAGGGCACGTGGTGTCAAAACATGGAGTATCTGTTGACCCGGCGAAGATTAAAGCAATTCAAAGTTGGGAGCAACCAAAGACGGTGACCGAAGTACGTAGCTTTCTAGGCTTAGCTGGTTATTATAGGAGATTCGTGGAAGCGTTTTCTCGAATCGCTACCCCGTTAACTTAGCTGACTCGGAAATATATCAAATTCGTATGGAGCGAGGAATGCGAGAAGAGTTTTCAAGAGCTTAAGAGGAGACTCATTTCGGCACCTGTTTTGACCATACCATCTGGTTCGGATGGATTTGTTATCTACAGCGATGCTTCAGGCAAAGGGCTAGGATGTGTTCTCATGCAACGTGGGAAAGTTATAGCCTATGTCTCACGACAACTTAAAGAATATGAGAAGAATTATCCTACTCATGATCTAGAGTTGGCAGTAGTCGTTTTCGCACTAAAGATCTAGAGGCACTATCTATATGGGGAGAAAGTGGAGATATATTCAGACCATAAAAGCCTCAAATATTTCTTCACTCAAAAAGAACTCAACATGCGGCAACGACGTTGGCTCGAGCTGTTGAAAGATTACGACCACACTATTCAATACCATCCTGGAAAAGCAAACGTAGTAGCTGTCGCATTGAGTAGAAGATCATATGCAGGAACGAGTGCGATGATGTCAAGTATATGCATAGAACTAACTTTAATCGATAAAGTTATAGTTGCTCAAGCCACAGACCCGGAGCTGATGCGTATGAAGAAGAAAGTGCAAGAAGGTGTTATTCCAGAAGCAAGAATCGATGAAGAAGGAATACTTCGAGTCCACTCCAAATTTCGTGTTCTTAACGATTCTGATTTGAAGTACAAGATCATGACGGAGGCACACATTACACCATTTATAACCCATCCTGGAAGTACCAAAATATATCGTGATCTTCGATATACATTTTGGTGGAACAATATGAAGAGAGAGATTGCAAAGTTTATCTCGAGGTGTTTAACTTGTCAACGTGTAAAGACGGAGCATCAAGTGCCAAAGGGTCCATTGCAACCACTTGAGATTCTGAAATGTAAGTGGGAACACATTATCATGGATTTCGTTACGGGTCTTTCCACGGTTTCTCAAGGCATAAATGCTATTTGGGTTATTGTTGATAGACTAACCAAGTCTGCTCATTTCTTGCCAATACGGGAGACTTATTCCCCTGAATGTCTTGCTAGTATGTACGTAAATGAGATTGTGAGGTTACATGGCATGCCAGTATCCATAGTTTCAGATCGTGACCCAAGATTCACTTCAAGATTTTGGGTTAGCTTGCAAAAAGCTATGGGCACGGATTTATGGTTCAGTTCGGCATACCATCCTCAAATGGACGGGCAATCAGAGAGGACTATTCAAACTCTTGAAGATCTATTAAGACTTTGTGTCCTAGATTTCAAAGGAAGTTGGGATAAGTACCTACCATTGGTAGAATTCTCCTACAACAACAGTTATCAGGCAAGTATAGGTGTGGCTCCATTTGAATTATTGTATGGACGAAAGTGTCGCTATCCAGTATGTTGGGATAAGGCGGGAGAAGCAACGTTGTTGGGACAAGAGTTGGTACGAATGAATACAGAGAAGATCCAAACGATTCGATAACGTATACAAATGGCACAGGATCGACAAAAAAGTTATGCGGATCTTCATCGAAAGGTCGTGGAATTTGACATTAGGGATCATGTATTGTTGCGTGTGGCTCCATGGAAAGGAGTTACAAGATTTGGGAAGAGAGGAAAGCTCAATCCACGATTTATTGGTCCATTTCAAATTCTTGACCGAGTATGAAATGTGGCATATAGACTCGCATTACCTCCAAGTATGTCTCGTGTTCATAATATTTTTCGTATATCTGTGCTACGTAAATATGTAAAAGACCCAAACCACGTTATTGAGTTAGAACCGGACGAGATAGCCGAAAACTTAACGTACGAAGAGGTACCTGTCAATATCTTGGATAGGAAGGAGCATGTCCTACGCACGAAGGTCATACCACAAGTTAAAGTTTTATGGAGAAACCATGCTATTGAGGAAATGACCTGGGAGTTGGAAACAGAAATAAAAGCAAGGTATCCTCATCTTTTCGAAAAACCAGGTACGTACGTCAATTTCGAGGACGAAATTTCATAAGGAGGGGAGGTTGTAAGACCCCAAATTATTAATAAATAAAATTTAATTTCCTCTATTTATCATTTTAAAATAGTAAGGGTTGATTTGATTAATGTGGTTAGTTATGGGTAAAATGCACAAATATTTTAAATAAGCAAGTGGTTATAAAATATTCATTTTTATCAGAGAATATTCGTTTGGTCGTGGAATATTCTTATTGTCGGAGAATATTCGTACGACGGCGCAGTCTTGTGTGGGCCCCATAACAAAAAGCGATTGGATGAAGAAAACGACAAGTATAAGTTGTTTATAAATAACGGCGTAGTTGTTACCGTTAATACTGTTGGAATACCCGGTGGTTAAAACACAGTAATACGCGTTGTTGCACAGTAGCACACGGTATTGCACCAATTATTGATTCTTACGTAAGAATGCACTACTCAATAATGGTTATAGTAATTACTGTTCAGTATTTTATTTTATTCAATAATTGCTGCGTTGATATTTTATATTACTGTTGTTTCAATAATTGTCACTACATATTATTTTTCATTATCGGAGCAATAATTCATATTATCTGAATAATATTATTAGATAACATTATTAGCAATGTCTAGAAAGTTCTGTCTAAGGAGAGATTTGATCACCTAATTGCGCGCCAATAAGGAGAAATCCTTATTGGAAAGCCCCCTCTTTCTTGGGAACTGCCTGGTTATCAGTATTGTGATTCGGTAATATTATTTGTGAATAATTAATTATTGATTTATATGATGAGAAAAAATATTCATTTTATGTGGATATAGATGGAGAATTTTTTTTTAAAGTGAAAATTGTTGAAAATCGATATTTTATCTTTTTTGATAAAATAATATTTTATTATATTATTATAATATAATAATGATGATATTTTTACAATGAATGTGGGATATATGAGTATATGAGGAGAAAGAGTATTTTTGTTACAAAAGTTGTTTAAAACATGTTAAACATGTCTGTGGGCTCATTTCTTGACTGTAATTTGATTATAGAGTGTAAAATCGCCCGTTTATATATTTCGGTCAATTTCTGTTTGGAATTTGAAAAAACTTTCTTCTGCAAAGTTGTAGAGAATTGAATTTCCTATAAAATATTGCGAGACTCGAATTTTCTGACAAAAGGATTGTTTATTATGAATTATTGAAGTTCCGAAATTCCTGAATAATTGATTTTTGGAGTTTAAAATATTTTTAATAAGAAAAACATTTTTTTTAGATGAGGTGTGTGTGGCTGATGTTGGACCAGATTTTTATACGTAGGAAATTTTGATATATATATTAATATTATATTAAATTTTCTGTTTTGGTGTTCTAAGTATTTTCCTATAAATAGGGTGTTTAGGTTAGAATTAAAAATCACACCAGAAACTAAAGATTTCTCTCTCTCTCTCTCTCGATATTTTGAGCGTATTCTTGTGAGTATTTTAATACTGTAAGTGTTGCTATACGGTGCAAGTTCAAGTCATAGCCTATATCCGGTGTTTCAACTAGAAGTACTGTCTTTACCAGGTAAGGGATGTTATTTTATTCGAAAATGATATTATTACTTCAATATCATTGTGCCGAAATATTGGTTGGAAATTTTTATCAAATTTAGAACTTTTCATGTCGGGGTTACTATTCACGAGTTACTATTCATGAGTTACTATTTATGAGTTACTATTCACAAGTTACTATTCATGAGTACTATTCACGAAGCATGATGATATTTTTTTATGAAATTTCTATCTTTTAGTGTCGGAGTCACAATTCACGTATACGGCACTATTCACGTATACGGCACTATTCACGAATACGACACTATTCACAGAAAAATTAAATTTTTGTTTTTCGTCCAAAATATCTATTCTGGATACTAGCTTTGATTGTATCCATGTTTTGATCATTCTTGAATTTTACTCCACTATGATTACTTATGAGGTATTTTTGGACATGGAGTAGCTGAAATACGAATCCTTAATATTTATTCTTTTGTTTCACTGGATTCGTTTTCTTTAAAATATTTTTCATTATCCTCAGTCCTAAATGATGATATAACTGAATATCTTTGGCCTGTAGTGCAAAGATGAATGATTTCTGATGAATATCTTTGGCCCGTAGTGCAAAAATGAACATGTGTTTAGATGAACATGACCAACTGATGAATATCTTTGGCTTGTAGTGCAAAGATGAATATTTGATTCCAGATATATATTGATTGATGTTACAGGGATAAAAGATAGACGATGAAATTTTAAATTCATATATAGAAGATAGTAGATTTCATTCTCTACTTAACTCTTCTAATGAATTATTATTTCTACTGTGAATATTGATTTAAAACTTGTTGTCTATTGTATTCTGTTAGATTTTTCCTTGTTGAAGACTAACGATAATTTGTTTTATATTATCTTAGTCATAATGTTCTTTACTGGGCTAGTTGAGCTCACCCTTTTCCTTTTGTTCTATTTTTCTTCTCAGGAGGCGAGAATGTAGCGAGTACTAGTCGGGGTATGGAATGAAGGTTCTAGAAAGTCGTTTCAGTAGTCCTCACCATTTTTTTAAAATAATGTATCAATAATTGTAATGAGGACTTATTTGAGTGTGTATATTGTCTAGATGGCAATATTTGTATTTAAACTCACAGTTTTTATGTTGTATTAATAAAGTTGTAGCTGTTTATGTACCATGTATTTTGACGACTCAGAATGGGTGTTGTATACCTATTTTGGGGCGTCACAGTTGGTATCAGAGCTTAGGGATATGATCTCTGGCGGAGATCGGGGAATAGAACTAGGAGGGGAGAGACGAGTAAATCCTTCGCTAATGTGTCATACCTAAGCTTATTTGTTGGTCGGTCATAATATAGGGATATTATGTGATATGTTAGTTGCTTAAATTAACCCTTGTTTTATGGCAGTATTTGAGAATGTCGACTGAGAATGTTAACAGTGGAGTAAATGAGACCGTGGAGACACCTGTGCTCACCAACGAGGAGAACGTGCAATAGGCTGGCAATGTTCCTCCTGTGAACAACACCAATGAGCAGATGATGAACGATGAGATGTTTAGAAGCTTTTTGTAATTCATGCAAAACCAGACGAGGGAGACTCGTGCTCAAAATATAGGAGGAAATGATAGCAATTCACGGTTTGTCACAACTAACCAGTTCAAAAAATTGGGACCACCAGAATTTAAGGAAAAGCCGAATCCGATCATGGCGGAAACGTGGGACAAGCAAATTACCAAGATATTCGATGTCTTGGGATGCACGGAGGAACAGACGGTTCCATTCGCCACCTTTAAGTTTCGTGGCGAAGCAGACTACTGTTGAGAGTCTGTGAAGTGTACCCATCCAGCCGCACTCAGCATGTCTCGGGAGACATTTCAGAAACTGTTCAATGACAAGTACTTTCCTGAAAGTATTCGTCATATGAAGGAGGTAGAGTTTATTAGACTGGAGCAGAATAACATGACGGTGTCCCATTACGAGGCGAAATTTGCAGAGTTGTCCAGGTTTGCACCTCATTTGGTGAAGAATGAGGAACGTATGACGAGGATGTTTCTGAGAGGTTTGAAACCCGGCATACGTCAATATCTCATTTCTCATAAATTTTCTCTCTATTTAGATGTTGTCAACATGGCTCAATTATTAGAGCGAGATAACGAGTACGGTCAACCGAGGGACCACAACCAGGATCATACCAGTGACAACAGTCATCAGAACAATGATAACCAGTGGAGAAAGAAAAATACAGACAAGAACTGCAACCACTCTGGTGGTAATCGTGGCCATGAAAATAGAAGAAGCGAGTCGGGAGGAGATTTTAAAAAGAGGAGATTCAACAATGACAATACGAAGACGTCAGCACCAAAAGCAACTGGTTCCAAGGGAAGAGAACGACCACCGGTCATATGCTATAAGTGCGGAAAAGAAGGATATATCAACCCAAACTGCCCACAACAGTTTAAGGTATGTTATAATTGTGGAAAGGAAGGACATATCGCTCGAGATTGCACTATAGCGAAACCAAGTCCAGCGGGGATGGTGACTCAAAAAGCTATCCCAGAAAAGTCAAAGTCAACAGTTCCTGGAAGAGCGTTTGTCGTGACTGGTCAACATGCGAGGAATCCAAACGAGGTAATCACGGGTAAGCTAATCATAAATTCATGTGAAGTTTATACCTTACTAGATACCTGTGCTACCCATTCATTTATTTCTCCTGCTTGTGCTCAACGTTTGAACTTGACTCCGGAGAAGTTAGACTTTGATTTATATGTGGAGACTCCGTTAGGAGAAACTTTCATCACATCCACTATTTATAAATCTTGTTTGATCCAAGTTGGCACCATCACCTTACCTGTTGACCTTATCTCTTTAAAGATACTTGCTTTTGATATAATTTTAGGGATTGATTGGTTAACTACTCATCATGCCAAAATTGATTGTTTTCGTAAGGTTGTTAGTTTTCATATTCCTAACCAACCTGTTGTGAGAATTCAAGCAACTAAGCCATTAAAATCAATCATTGTTATATCAAGCCATAAAGTCATTCGTTTATTAAAAAACGGATGTCAAACTTTCTTAGCCCATGTTATGGATTTGAATAAAGACACGTCAAATTTGAATAATATTCCTGTTGTTATTGACTTTCCTGACGTATTTCCTGAAGAACTTCCCGGTCTACCCCCGGAACGTGAAGTTGAATTCTTTATTGATCTTGAACCTGGTATAAAGCCCATTTTTAAAATCCCATATCAAATGGCTCCTATTGAAATTCAGGAGTTAAAGGTTCAACTACAAGAGTTGTTGGACATCGGTTTCATTCGTCCTAGTACATCTCCTTGGGGCGCTCCTATTTTATTTGTAAAGAAGAAAGACGGGAGTATGCGACTTTGTATTGATTACCGGGAATTAAACCATGTCACTATCAGGAATAGGTATCCGCTACCTCGTATTGATGACCTGTTTGACCAGTTACTAGGAGCACAATTCTTTTCAAAGATCGATCTTCGTTCTAGATATCATCAGCTGGAGGTTAAAACTGAGGATATTTCGAAGACTGCCTTCAGAACTCAGTACGGGCATTATGAATTCCTAGTCATGTCTTTTGGATTGACTAATGCTCCTGTGGCTTTCATGGATATGATGAACCGAGTATTCTAAAATTATTTGGATCAGTTCGTTGTTGTCTTTATTGATGACATCCTCATATATTCCAAAAGCCGTGAAAATCATGAGCACCATTTGAAGCTGGTACTCCAAAGGCTGCGTAAAAATAAGTTATATGCTAAGTTGAAGAAATGCGAGTTCTAGCTTGAGGAAGTAGCATTCCTAGGGCACGTGGTGTCAAAACATGGAGTATCTGTTGACCCAGAGAAGATTGAAGCAATACAAAGTTGGGAGCAACCAAAGACGGTGACCGAAGTATGTAGCTTTCTAGGCTTGGCTGGTTATTATCAGAGATTCGTGAAAAGGTTTTCTCGAATCGCTACCCCGTTAACTCAGCTGACTTGGAAAGATATCAAATTCGTATGGAGCGAGGAATGCGAGAAGAGTTTTCAAGAGCTTAAGAGGAGACTCATTTCGGCACCTATTTTGACCATACCATCTGGTTCGGATGGATTTGTTATCTACAGCGATGCTTCAGGCAAAGGGCTAGGATGTGTTCTTATGCAACGTGGGAAAGTTATAGCCTATGCCTCGTGACAACTTAAAGAATATGAGAGGAATTATCCTACTCATGATCTAGAGTTGGCAGCAGTCGTTTTCGCGCTAAAGATCTGGAGGCACTATCTATATGGGGAGAAAGTGGAGATATATTCAGACCATAAAAGCCTCAAATATTTCTTCACTAAAAAAGAACTCAACATGCGGCAACAACGTTGGCTCGAGCTGTTGAAAGATTACAACCACACTATTCAATACCATCTTGGAAAAGCAAACGTGGTAGCTGACGCGTTGAGTAGAAGATCATATGCAAGAACGAGTGCGATGATGTCAAGTATACGCATAGAACTAACTTTAATTGATAAAGTTAAAGTTGCTCAAGCCACAAACCCGGATCTGATGCGTATGAAGAAGAAAGTGCAAGAAGGTGTTATTCCAGAAGTAAGAATCGATGAAGAAGGAATACTTCGAGTCCACTCCAGACTTTGTGTTCCTAACGATTCTGATTTGAAGTACAAGATCATGATGGAGGCACACAATACACCATTTGCAATCCATCCTGGAAGTACCAAAATGTATTGTGATCTTCGACATACATTTTGGTAGAACAATATGAAGAGAGAGATTGCAAAGTTTATCTCGAGGTGTTTAACTTGTCAACGTGTAAAGGCGGAGCATCAAGTGCCAAAGGGTCCATTGCAACCACTTGAGATTCCGAAATGGAAGTGGGAAGATATTACCATAGATTTCGTTACGGGTCTTCCCACGGCTTCTCAAGACATAAATGTTATTTGGGTTATTGTTGATAGACTAACCAAGTCTGCTCATTTCTTGCCAATACGTGAGACTTATTCCCTTGAACGTCTTGCTAGTATGTACGTAAATGAGATTGTGAGGTTGCATGGCATGCTAGTATTCATAGTTTCGGATCGTGACCCAAGATTCACTTCAAGATTTTGGGTTAGCTTGCAAAAAGCTATGGGCACAGATTTACGGTTCTGTTCGGCATACCATCCTCAAACGGACGGGCAATCAGAGAGGACTATTCAAACTTTTGAAGATCTATTAAGACTTTGTGTCCTAGATTTCAAAGGAAGTTGGGATAAGTACCTACCATTGGTGAAATTCTCCTACAACAACAGTTATCAGGCAAGTATAGGTGTGGCTCTATTTGAAGTATTGTATGGACGAAAGTGTCGCTCTCCAGTATGTTGGGATAAGGTGGGAGAAGCAACGTTGTTGGGACCAGAGTTGGTACGAATGACTACAGAGAAGATCCAAACGATTCGATAACGTATACAAACAGCACAAGATCGACAAAAGAGTTATGCGGATCTTCATCGAAAGGACGTGGAATTTGACATTGGGAATCATGTATTGTTGCGTGTGGCTCCATGGAAAGGAGTTACAAGATTTGGAAAGAGAGGAAAGCTCAGTCTACGATTTATTGGTCCATTTTAAATTCTTGACCGAGTAGGAAATGTGGCCTATAGACTCGCGTTACCTCCAAGTATGTCTCGTGTTCATAATATTTTTCATATATCTGTGCTACGTAAATATGTGAAAGACCCAAACCACGTTATTGAGTTAGAACCGGACGAGATAGCCGAAGACTTAACGTACGAAGAGGTACCTGTCAAGATCTTGGATAGGAATGAGCATGTCCTATGCACGAAGGTCATACCACAAGTTAAAGTTTTATGGAGAAACCATGCTATTGAGGAAATGACCTGGGAGTTGAAAATGGAAATGAAAGCAAGGTATCCTTATCTTTTCGAAAAACCAGGTACGTACGTCAATTTTGAGGAAGAAATTTCATAAGGAGGGGAGGTTGTAAGACCCCAAATTATTAATAAATAAAATTTAATTTCCTCTATTTATCATTTTGAAATAGTAAGGGTTGATTTGATTAATGTGGTTAGTTATGGGTAAAATGCGCAAATATTTTAAATAAGCAAGTGGTTATAAAATATTCATTTTTATCGTAGAATATTCGTTTGGTCGTGGAATATTCTTATTGTCGGAGAATATTCGTACGATGGCGCAGCCTTGTGTGGGCCCCATAACAGAAAGCGATTGGATGAAGAAAACGAAAAGTATAAGTTGTTTATAAATAACGGCGTAGTTGTTACCGTTAATACTGTTGGAATACCCGATGGTTAAAATACAGTAATACGCGTTGTTGCACAGTAGCACACGGTATTGCACCAATTATTGATTTTTACGTAAGAAGTCACTACTCAATAATGGTTACAGTAATTACTGGTCAGTATTTTATTTTATTCAATAATTATTGCGTTGATATTTTATATTACTGTTGTTTCAATAATTGTCACTACACAATATTTTTCATTATTGGAGCAATAATTCATATTATCTGAATAATATTATTAGATAACATTATTGGCAATGTCTAGAATATTCTGTCTAAGGAGAGGTTTGATCACCTAATTGTGCGTCAGTAAGGAAAAATCTTTATTGGAAATCCCCCTCTTTCTTGGGAGCTGCCTGGTTGTCAGTATTGTGATTCGGTAATATTATTTGTGAATAATTAATTATTGATTTATATGATGAGAAAAATATTCATTTTATGTGGATATAGATGGAGAAATTTTTTTTAAAGTGACAATTGTTGAAAATCTATATTTTATCTTTTCTGATAAAATAATATTTTATTATATTGTTATAATATAATAATAATGATATTTTTACAATGAATGTAGGATACATGAGTATATGAGGAGAAAGAGTATTTTTGTTGTAAAAGTTGTTTAAAACATGTTAAACATATCTGTGAGCCCATTTCTTGACTGAAATTTGATTATAGCATGTAAAATCGTCCGTTTGTGGATTTCGATCAATTTCTGTTTAGAATTTTAAAAAAACTTTCTTCTGCAAAGTTGTAGAGAATTGAATTTTCTATAAAAAGTTGCGAGATTCGAATTTTCTGACAAAAATGCTATTTATTATGAATTATTGAAGTTCCGAAATTCCTGAATAATTGATTTTTGGAGTTTAAAATATTTTTAACAAGAAAAACGTTTTTTTTTCTTTAGATGAGGTGTGTGTGGCTGATGTTGGACCAGATTTGTGTGCGTAGGAAATTTTGATATATATATATATATATATATATATATATATATTAATATTATATTAATTTTTCTACTTTGGTGTTCTAACTATTTTCCTATAAATAGGGTGCTTAGGTCAGAATTGAAAATCACACCAGAAACTAAAGATTTCTATCTCTTTCTCCCTCGATATTTTGAGCGTATTCTTGTGAGTATTGTAATACTGTGAGTGTTGCTATACGGTGCAAGTTCAAGTCATAGCCTATATCTAGTGTTTCAACTAGAAGTATTGTCTTTACTAGGTAAGGGATGTTATTTTATTCAAAAATGATATAATTACTTCAATATCATTGTGTCGAAATATTGGTTAGAAATTTTTATCAAATTTAGAACTTTTCATGTCGGAGTTACTATTCACGAGTTACTATTCATAAATTACTATTCACGAGTTACTATTCACGAGTACTATTCACGAAGCATGATGATGTTTTTTTGTGAAATTTCTATCTTTTAGTGTCGGAGTCAGTATTCACGTATACGACACTATTCACGAATACGACACTATTCACAGAAAAATTAAATTTTTATTTTTCGTCCAAAATATCTATTCTGGATACTAGCTTTGATTGTATCCATGTTTTGATCATTCTTGAATTTTACTCCACTATGATTACTTATGAGGTATTTTTGGACATGGAATAGCTGAAATACGAATCCTTAATATTTATTCTTTTGTTTTACTGGATTCGTTTTCTTTAAAATATTTTTTATCATCCTCAGTCCTAAATGATGATATAACTGAATATCTTTGGTCTGTAGTGCAAAGATGAGTGATTTCTGATGAATATCTTTGGCCCGTAGTGCAAAGATGAACATGTGTTTAGATGAACATGACCAACTGATGAATATCTTTGACATGTAGTGTAAAGATGAATATTTGATTCCAGATATATATTGATTGATGTTACAGGGATAAAAGATAGACGATGAACTTTTAAATTCATATATAGAAGATAGTAGATTTCATTATCTACTTAACTCTTCTAGTGAATTATTATTTTCGCTGCGAATATTGATTTAAAACTTGTTGTCTATTGCATTCTATTAGATTTTTCCCTGTTGAAGACTAATGATAATTTGTTTTATATTATCGTAGTCATAATGTTCGTTATTGGGCTAGTTGAGCTCACCCTTTTCCTTTTGTTCTATTTTTCTTCTCAGGAGGCGAGAATGTAGCGAGTACTAGTCGGGGTATGGAATGAAGGTTCTAGAAAGTCATTTTAGTAGTCCTCACCATTTTTATAAAATAATGTATCAATAATTGTAATGATGACTTATTTGAGTGTGGATATTGTCTAGATGACAATATTTGTATTTAAACTCACAATTTTTATGTTGTATTAATAAAGTTGTAGTTGTTTCTGTACCATATATTTTGATGACTCGGAATGGGTGTTGTATACCTATTTTGGGGGCTTCACAGGTCATATCTGGCCTGGCCTGGCCTGCCAAAAAACCCGGCCTGACACTGGTCTTATTAATTACTTATGCAGCTTTTAAGTATTGGGCTCTTAATAAGGCTTCACTAGTAGTCCTTTTATAAGAAAAACTCTGTTAAACTTTTATCATCTAACCAATGTGAGACTTCTTGAGGATTGCTCTTATAGTTTGAAATCTAATATCCAATTCAATTTCAATTCAATATGGGACAAACAGATCGCGGACTCGAATGTTGTTGTTCTAGTAGTTTATTCCATTAATTGCATATACCATACTCCACTAATAACCTGAAATCAGATCATGCCCAGGCAATGAGCAAAGCCTCATTAAAAAATTATGCAGCCCCACTATGATCGAAGGGCGAATATTCTCAGTCAGAACCTTCTTAATCCCTGAATGCAACATTAAACAGGGAAGTTCTCCTAAACAAGAATGATTGGAATTTTAAGGCCATGTTAATTATAGATTAATACATAAGAAATATCTTTTTCTTTTTGTATTGTATGTATATGTGTGTGTACATATATACATGCATGTCTCTCTAATTGAGCTAATAAATTCCAAAGCACGACATCACTAGTTCTTGATGCTGCTAACTCTGTACTATATATGAAACTTATTGAACTATTAAGGAATTATATGATAATTTTGTTTTTTGGTTTTGTATGCATATATTCATATTTCTATATTATGTTTAGATAGACAATATGGACTAGATTATGACTCAAGAATCTCTCCAGATTTGTGCTTAATCCTACTTTATTTATTACAAGAAACCACTAAACAGTTTTTCATTTCATGGCATCTCATTTCAGAGATCACTCATTGTTAGTAGTTTCACATTTCCAATATATAAATATAATCTGGTAATATGGATTGATGAAGGCCAAATTTTTACGGAATGGAAGAATGGTGATCTTGGGATAAAGAGTAGAACCTTCCTTTTGTTGATAGATAGGTTCTATAACAATCCTTAGGAATTTATGACATGTATATTTTGTTGGGATATTTAGCATGAATCCCACATTGGATAAATTTAAGAGTGTAGATGAGTTAATAAGTATGGTAGAGCCTCAACCTAATAGGTTAACCTTTTAGGTAAAAAGGTGGTCCAACATGCTTATTTAGCCAGTCTACACAGGTGTACGCTGCATTGGTGATGAATTGATGTGGGAGCCCGTGCATCGCGTGCGCATACACAAGGCACCAACATACATGTTTAGAACCCAACTTGACCCAAAAGCTTAAGATATTAAGTCTTCGGCTCATTCATGTATATTAATCCTTCACTCTTTCACTATTTATCTGATGTGAGACTCCAACTCACTTGTGGTCCATCGTGTGTCTTTTGAAGAGGCTACATTGTGTATCTTTTGAAGAGGTTCACTAGCCCGGGATTAAACTTTCGTAGCTCTGATACCAGTTATTAGGGAAGAACTGGGGAGCCCATGTATCGCGTGCGCGTGTACACAATGTACCAACATACATGTTTGGAACCCAACTTGACCCAAAAGCTTAAGTTATTAAGTCTTGGGCCCATTCATGTATATTAATCCTTCATTCTTTCACTATTTATCTGATGTGAGACTCCAACTCACTTGTGATATCCTAACATATTCGTATTAAGTTAACGTTATTCTTTTAGATCATATCATCTGTCCCAATTACCAAGTGCCAGTTACTAAGATTAGTAAGTAACTTGTGTTAAAACGCAGAGGCCAGAGGGTATAAGCAAGCTGTGTCTTTCCATATCTGAATTGCAAATTGATAAAAGCATAAAATCCCATATAGTCTAATATATTTCTCTTCTCCTACCTTTTTTTTATAAATAGAAGATGGAAGTTAAAAGTGGAGGCCCATCAAGATTAATTTTTTAAAGCAAAGCAATGAAGTCCAAAATGGAAGTCTAAAGGAAGGGTTGGCCCTGGTTTGGCCTGTAGGCCTTAATAGGCTATATATTATTGTACCAAGTCTGGCCATGCTCGACCTAGCAGTTTAAAAGTCAAGGGTTAGTTAAGACCAAGGCATGACAGGCTTAGGTCGAACTGGGCCAAGCCTGTCTGTTGTGCATCACTAGATCCTGACAGTGGCATACTCATTCATCTATTCAATTAGCTCTAACCTAAGGTTAGCCCTAAAAATAATCTTCATCTTTGTCTTTGCCTTTGTCCTTCTTTGAGCATTCATGTTAAACTGAAATATTATCATGATATGGCAAGGGTAAGCAACTACTTTATTTAGCAAGTTTAAATTCAATAAAGATATATCATGATTGAAGAAAAGAATATAGCTTTTTGAATCTTCAACAATATATGATTGTGAAAGAGCATGAATCAAATTTTGATACATGAATGATTGAATCAATAACGATGAGTGGCCAACAATGACCACGAACAAATACTTTGACCATGCATGACATTTTCTCTTAGTGCGAATAATTAATAATTATCATGGATATGGAATAATTAATAATAATTAAACCAGTAGCATGTTTGAAACATAATAACTCGAGTTTGAATTAGGAAACTTACCTGAACCGTCGATTATTGCTACGCAATCTAGTTTAATCTCTTATGAAAGACCTATCAATTTTAAGATTGATCTTTCAATTATCATAACACATACTTTATCTCACAATACTATTACTTGAATAATAAATTAGTTAACATTTAGCCACATAATCAAACATTAAATAATTCTTTAACTTATTAGTAATCTTAACCATCATCTTAAACTCTTAGTCACTTAATAATCTTACTCACTTACAAATATTATTAATCCTTTAATAATATTTTACTCCTCTAATATTATTGATCGTTTAATAATATTCTAATAATATAATATTATTAATTATTTAATAATATTTAAATCATTTCTTAATATTATTAACCATTTAATAATATTCAAATCATTTACTAATATTATTAATAATTTACTAATATTATTAGTCATTTAATAATAGTTTAATCACTTAATAATATTCAAACCATTTACTAATATTATTAATCATTTAATAATATTTTATTCATCTAATATTATTAATTATTTAATAATATTTTAATTATTTAATAATATTATTAATCATTTAATAATAGTTTAATCACTTAATATCATTCAAACCATTTACTACTATTATTAATCATTTAATAATATTTTATTCATCTAATATTATTAATCATTTAATATCTTTTAATCATTTACTAATATTATTAATTATTTAATAATATTTTATTCATCTAATATTATTAATCATTTACAAATATTTTAATCATCTTCTAAATATAAATAATAAAGGTCTCCCACATTTTAAGATGTAAATATTTTACATCTTAAAGATTAAACCATTTTTATTCCATTTCGGAATAATCTTTTACCTTTACTCACAAATTCGGGGTTTAAACAATTAATAAATAGTTTTTATAGTAAAATTCAATTTACTATATTATTTCTTTAATTTAAATAATTTTTATATCATTTTTTCCGTTCACGAGTCGACTCGAACTATTGTCTCATAAATAAACATTTCATCTTGCTAGCACATTCGCTTTATTTTTCATTTAACGAATATTCGCATTTTATATATAGCGAAACCTCATTTTGAGTCCAAGAAACCTCAAAATATCATTTTTATGATTAATAAAAAATTTTAAAAGTTTCTCGTCTTTCGTTGCACCAGAAAATAATTTTATAGGCAACCTTAATTTTTATTTTGCTTAAATATATAAATTTATATTTATTACATATTTTTATTATTTTATTTATGCTTGAAAGAAAGTTTCTCGGCATAAAATATCACTTATAGTCAAATCTCTCCCCGTAGGACTTTTTGAGATTCGTCAGAACGCGATTCAGAACGTTGAACGTCAAAATTACTTGACGTGACGACGCTCGGCGTCGTCCGTTTTTAAGTTCTGATATGCTCCTTTGCTCATTTTTAACTTTCAAAGCATAAGTCCTATAACAGTAAGTTTTTAGGAATGTTATAAACCTCATGTCATAGTATTTTAAAAAAATTTCACATCGCGAAAACCGATAACGGAAACTCATCAAAACAGTGTGCGAAAAGGACTTCAAGCAAACTGCCCAGCACAGCATAGCTGCCTGGCAGCGCGCGTGGCCGCCGACAGTTGTTGTTGCTGGTTCGTTCTCAACTACCACACTTTGCGATTTTCTCCCACTTTGGTCGATTATCAAAAAATTCCCAAATTTGGCTATGATATAGGTACCATAGTAGGCTATTTTTAAAAAATATAACTTACCCATTTCAGACCTCATAGGCAGCCTAAAATAGGCCTAAATTTTTTTCACTCGTAACAGTTTTCCCCTTTTCCCCAACTTTACCCTCTTTTGCTAAAACAGTCATAACTTTTTCATTTCAAAACATTTTTGAGCGATTATTGAGCCCATGCGAAGCTAACTTCCGGAACTATAACTTTCCCATACTGTTATTTTTCTAGATTCCAAACATATCAGCCCAGAAATTTGTGCAAAGGAACTGAACCGAAATGGGTTTCCCAGTTTTGACTTGGATACTTAAAAATGGCATAACTCTTACCTCCGAAGTCGGATTTAGTCCGTTCATGAGTCTATGAAAAGCTTATTCAGTGTACTACAACATACGAAAAGCTCAGAATTTAAGAGCACTCTAGCTAACCCCGAATTTTCTGTTTAGGGGCAGCAGTCACTAGATTTTTTAAACTTTAAAAATTGTTTTACTTCTTTTTCTTTGGATCAACTTTTAACACCTAAAATGGTTAGATCTATACATAACACACTTTAAAACATGTAGATCAAGAGTTTTAGAGTTTAGAAACATAACCTCATATTTAATCAAATCATCAAAATAAAATACATAAATTAAGTGTTTATGGTTTATACTTTTGAAGCCTTTCTTCTTCTTCCTTCACAAAGTAACTTCATGATTCTTGGAGACAAGAAAATCTCCTCCCATCTACTTCATAAAGTCAGCAACCCCTTGGGCTCTCTCTCTATTTTCTCTCTCCTTTAGCTCTTAAGTTATTTAGAATTAATGATGAAATAGAAAAAGAAGTAAACTTGTGGTAAAAATGCATAAATATGATGTGTATGTGTAAGACCCCAACTTTTATAAATAAAGATAAATTTTCTATAAATATCATTTTTGAATATTATTGAGTGAAATTGATATAATGTTATAGTTGTGGGTAATATTTATAAATTTTGCAAAGTACGCAAGTTGCTATATAATATTCGATTGGTCGGGGAATATTCGTTTTAACAAAAAATAATTGAACGACGACACAATCATTGGTGGACCCTATAACGAAATTATTGTCGAATTGAGAAAACGACAAAAATACTTTATGAAAATAACGGCGAAAATTTTACCATTACTACTGTTGAACTACTCGGTAGTAAAAGTACAGTAATACTCATGGTTGTATAGTAGCACACGGTATTGATTATTGATGCTTATGTGATAAGTCACTCAGTTTTATTTTATTGGTATTATTAATGTAATAAAACAGAAAAGCTTTTTATATAAAACAGAATACTTTTATAAAGTTATTCGTTTTATTAGGCTAATAGTAAAATCTTTTTATATAAAACAGAATACTTTTATAAAGTTATCTTTTTTATTAGACAATAATTAGAATATCTTATATTTTATTATGCATAGTGCCTGCATAGTGTTTGCATCGTAAAATCTTTTATAAAGTTATTCGTTTTATTAGATTATAAATAGAATATATTATATTTTATTTAAAAGATTTTGCTTTAAATATGGACCGTCAGATTAAAGTAAATCAATCTAGACCGTTCATGAGTTAGTTACTATGCAGTCCATTTTTCTATAAATAGAAGCTCATTCCTTCATTATTTTCTTACGAATTCACTGAAACTCTAGAGAGAGAAACTATAGAGAGAAAGAAGAAAAGTATTCTGCTACTTCACTACTCCGATATCAAGTTTCTTTTACGGTAAGAGATATTATTTGTTGTACTCGTAAGGAGTATTATTTTATTTTGTATTCATGAAGAGAACTTCTGTTATTCTATTATTTATTATTCTGCTGGAATAACCAGTATACGCGGACTACCCTATACTTGGTGACATTCTTCTATTATTCCGTCTTTATTATTATTCTGTTGGAATATCCTGTTTATACGTTTTACGCTGGACCTGGTTCCGTCTTTACTATTATTCTGTTGGAATATCCTGTCTGTGCGTTTTATGCCGGACCTGGTTCCATTATTCATTGTTCTGTCGGAATATCTTGTTTGTGCATTTACGCCGGACCTGGTTCCATTATTTATTATTTTGTCGAAATATCCTGTCGGTGCGTTTACGCATGACCTGGTTCCATTATTTATTTTCCTGTCGGAATAACTTGTCTGTGCGGTCCATCGCATGCATGGTGATTTCTTTTGTTATTCCATTCTTTATTATATTCAGTTGGTTAAAGTTTTGACTTTTATACTCCGTGAAATTAGTGGAATATCCTTGATATTTACGCTTCATCCAATATCTTTTCATGAAAATATTCTTCTGAGCATTCTTGAATTTTACTCCACAAAGCAGTATCATGTTGACAATTTGGACGTTATTGGTTCCTGGATAAATTAATTCTTGAACTTGTTTTATTGAATTTTTATATCATTGTCATCATCCTCATGTTTATATTCTGTTGAAAGTCATCTGTGGCCTGTAGTGCATAGATGGACTTGGTATGATTATTACCAGGGATTATTCGGTATAATCATGACAGTAATGTTACAAATGATGTGGTAAAAATTCTCATTGGCCCGTAGTGCATTGATGGACAGTGGTTGGCATGATCATGACCATTAATGAATACACAAATATTCTCGGCCCGCAGTGCATGGATAATTGTGGTCGTGATACTAAATAATATCCTTGGCCGTAGTGCAGGGGTGATTCGATGATGTGGATTATTTTTTAGCTGAGTCCCAGTGGTAAAAGTCATGAAAAATCTTTTAAATCATAGAAGATAGTAGATTTTTTTCTCTACTTGACTCTTCTAATGAGTTGCTTGTTCCGCTGCAGTTAAACTTGATATTTGTTATATTATATCAGTTTAACACTGTTTAAGGCTAATGATAATTTATTCTGTATTATCTTAGTCATAATATTTCTTACTGGGCTAGTTGAGCTCACCCTTTCTTTCATTGTTCTCTTCAGAAAATGAGAATATAGCTGGGACGAGTCGGGGAACGGAGTGATGGACCGGATGATAGTATTAGTAGTCCTCACTATTCTGTTAAATAGTGTGACAATAAATGTAACGAGGACTTATTCTGAGAGTGGATATTGTCTAGAAGACAGTATTTGTATTAAAACTCACAGCTCTCTTGTCGTATATTAACGATTGTATTTATATTCTGTACCATGTATTTGGCGACTCAAAATAGGTGATGTATACTTATTTTGGGGGCGTCACAGTTGGTATCAAAGCTTAGAGATATGATCCCTGGCTAAGATGTGAGACTAGAACTAGGAGGGGAGAGACGGGGAATTCCTTCGCCAGTATGACCTACCTAAGTTTATTTGGCATTTAATTGGTCGGTCAGAGTATAGAGATAATATGTGATATATTATTTAACCCTTGTTTTGTGACAGTATTTGAAAATGACATTCGAGAATGTTGAGAATAGCAATGGAGCACAGGCGACCGTTGATTCACCACATATCAATAATCAGGATAATGTGCATCAGGAAGGCGATAATCCTCATGCAAGCAACAACACTGACCAAATGATGAATGATGGAATGTTCAGAGGCTTTATGCAATTCATGCAACAGCATGCGAGAGCGGCTCCTGTCCAAAATATAGGTGGAAACACTGAAAACTCTCGGACGGTCACCGCTAAACAGTTCAAGGAGCTGGGACCACCGAAGTTTATTGGAGAACCAAAACCACTTAAGGCGGAAACGTGGATAAAGCAGATCACCAAGATATTTGATGTCTTGGGATGCACCGAGGAGCAAAAGGTTCCTTTTACCACCTTTATGTTGCGAGGAGAGGCAGATTATTGGTGGGAATCGGTAAAGCGTACTCAACCTGCTGCACTGAAGATGTCTTGGGAGAAGTTCCAAGAACTGTTCAATGACAAGTACTTTCCCGAAAGTATTCGTCACATGAAGGAGGTAGAGTTCATCAAGTTGGAGCAGAATAATATGACCGTGTCGCAGTACGAAGCTAAGTTTGCCAAGCTGTCCCGATTTGCGTCCCACTTGGTGGATAATGAAGAGAGAATGACGCGGATGTTTTTAAGAGGTTTGAAGCCGGAGATACATCAACATCTTATTTCTCATAAACTGTGTTTGTATTCAGATGTTGTAAATAGGGCTCAGTTAGAGAAGCTCGATAACGAATCAGCAGGCCAGAAATGGTAAGCACTTCGGTGGTAATCATGGCCAAAACTGTGAAACCCCAGATTTTATGAATAAAGATTTAATTTTTTTCGAAATATTTTTAAATATTATGGTGTGAATTTGAGATAATGTTATAGTTGTGGGTAGTATTTATAAATTTTACAAAGTATGCAAGTTGTTGTATTATATTCGATTGGTCGGGGAATATTATTTTTGTCGGAAAATATTCGTACGATGGCACAATTATTGGTGGACCCCACAACGAAATTATTATCGGATTGAGAAAACGACAAAAATATTTTATTAAAAATAACGGCGGAAGTTTTACCGTTGATACTGTTGAACTCCTCGGTAGTAAAAGTACAGTAATACGTGTAGTTGCATAGTAGCACACGGTATTGATTATTAATGCTTATGTGAGAAGTCACTCAAATTGATTCAATTATTGTCAATTAATAATATGAATTATTTAGCGATAATGAAGTTTTGTTTTATTCGTATTATTAGCGTAATAAAACAGAAATATCTTTTTATATAAAACATAATACTTTATTAAAGTTATTTTATAAATAGAATATATTATATTTTATTTAAAAGATTTTTCTTTAAATATGGACCGTCAGATTAAAGTAAATCAATCTGGACCGTTCATGGATTAGTTACTATGCATTCTATTTTCCTATAAATAGAAGCTCATTCCTTCATTATTTTCTTACGAATTCACTAAACTCTAGAGAGAGAAACTATAGAGAGAAATAAGAAAAGTATTCTGCTACTTAACTACTTCTTTATTTCAGTTCTTCTTTAAAACGGTAAGGGGTGTTATTCTTTCTTATTCATGAAGAGAAATTTTGTTATTCCATTTCTTATTATTCTGTTGGAATAACCTGTATACGCGGTCTACCCTATACTTGGTGACATTCTTCTATTATTCTGTTGGAACATCCTGTCTATGTGTTTTACACCGGACCTGATTCCGTTTTTATTATTATTCTATTGGAACATCCTGTCTGTGTATTTTATAACGGACCTGGTTCCGTCTTGTTATTATTCTGTTGGAACATCCTGTCTGTGTATTTTACACCGGACCTGGTTCCATTATTTATTATTATTCTGTCGGAATATCATGTCTGTGCGTTTACGCCGGACCTGGTTCCATTGTTTATTATTCTGTCGGAATATCCTGTCTGTGCGTTTACGCCGGACCTGGTTCCATTATTTATTATTCTGTTAGAATAACCTGTCTGTGCTGTCTATCGCATGCATGGTGATTTCTTTTGTTATTCCATTCTTTATTATACTCAGTTGGTTAAAGTTTTGACTTCTATACTCCATGAAATTAGTGAAATATCCTTGATAATTGTGTTTCATCTAGTATCTTTTCATGAAAATATTATTCTAAGCATTCTTAAATTTTACTCCACAAAGCAGTATCATGTTGACAAGTTGAACGTTGTTAATTCCTGGATAAATTAATTCTTGAACTTGTTTTATTGAATTCTTATATCATTGTCATCATCCTCATGTTTATATTCTGTTGAAAGTCATCTGTGGCCGGTAGTGCATAGATGGACTTGGTATGATTATGAACAGGGATTATTCGGTATAATCATGACCGTAATGTTACAAATGATGTGGTAAAAGTCCTCATTGGCCCGTAGTGCATTGATGGACAGTGGTTGGCATGATCAAGACCATTGATGAATACACGAATATCCTTGGCTATGATGCTTGGATAATTTGTGGTTGTGATACTAATGAATATCCTTGGCCGTAGTACAGGGATGATGTGCATTATTTATTAAGCTGAGTCTCAGCGATAAAAGTGATGAAAAACCTTTTAAATCATAAAAGATAGTAGATTTTATTCTCTACTTGACTCTTTTAATGGATTGTTGGTTCCGCTGCAGTTAAACTTGATGTCTATTGTATTTTATCAGTTTAACATTGTTGAAGACTAATGATAATTTATTCTGCATTATCTTAGTCATAATATTTCTTACTAGGCTAGTTGAGCTCACCCTTTCTTTCACTGTTCTCTTCAGGAAATGAGAACGTAGCTGGGACTAGTCGGGGAACAGAGTGACGGTCATAGATGATAGCATTAGTAGTCCTCACTATTCTATGTAATAGTGTGATAATAATTATAATGAGGACTCCTTTTGAGTATGGATACTCTCTAGAAGACAATATTTGTATTCAAACTCACAGTTTATGTTATGTCGTATTGTACACGACAGTTGTATTATTAAGTTGTATTTGAATTCTGTACCATGTATCTGGCGACTCAAGATGGGTGATGTATACCTAATTTTGGGGGAGTCACAGTTGGTATCAAAGCTTAGGGATATGATCCTTGGCTAGGATATAAGAATAGAACTAGGAGGGGAGAGACGGGGAATTCCTTCGCTAGTATGACCTACCTAAGTTTACTTGTTATTTAATTGGTCGGTCATAGTATAGAGATAATATGTGATATGTTAATTAACCCTTATTTTGTAACAGTATTTGAAAATGGCATCTGAAAATGTTGAGATAAGCAATGAAGCACAGGAAATCGTTGAGTCTCCACAGATCAATAATCAGGAGAATGTACAACAGGATGGCGATAATCCTCTTGTAAACAACATCACTGATCAATTGACGAACGACGGTACGTTTAAGAGCTTTTTAGAATTCATGCAACATCGGGCGAAGGCGGCTTTTGTTCATATTGCAGGAGGAAACAATGGCAACCCACGGTTGGTCACCGCTAAGCAATTCAAGGAGCTAGGACCACCGGAGTTTTTGGGAAAGCCAGAACCACTTATGGAGGAGACGTGGTTAAAGCAGATAACCAAGATATTTGATGTCTTGGGATGCTCAGAGGAGCAAAAGGTTCTCTTTGCCACCTTTATGTTGCGTGAAGAGGCATATTACTGGTGGGAATCTATAAAATGTACCCAGCCTGACGCACTCAAGATGTCTTGAGAGAAATTCCAGGAGCTGTTCAACGACAAGTACTTTCCCGAAAGCATTCGTCACATGAAGGAGGTGGAATTTATCATGTTGGAGCAAAACAACATGACCGTGTCGCAGTACGAAGTCAAGTTTGCCGAGTTGTCCCGATTTGCGTCCCACTTGGTTGATAATGAAGAAAGAATGACGCGGATATTTTTAAGAGGTTTGAAGCCGGAGATACGTCAATATCTTATTTCTCATAAACTGTGTTTGTATTCAGATGTTGTAAATAGGGCTCAGTTAGTAGAGCGCGATAACGAGTCAACGCAACCAAAAGAGAGCAGCCGACAAAATGATAATACCGGTGATAACAGTCATCAAAGCGGTGACAATAAGCATGGAGGGAATCAACATGCCAGAAATGGTAACCACTTCGGTGGTAATCATGGCCAAAACAATAAGAATGGACATTTTAAGAAGAGAAGGTTCAACAATGACATGAAAACGTCGGTACCAGCACCCGTTTCAAAGGAAGAAGAACGACCACCAGTCGTATATTTCAAATGCGGACAGGAGGGACACATCCGTCCAAACTATACACAGGAATCCAAAGCATGTTTTAATTGCGGAAAAGAAGGTCACTTAGCTCGATTTTGTCGTATGGTGAAGTCAAGTCCAGCTGGGATAGTGATGCCAAAGGATGCCCCAGACAAGCCAAAGCCGGTAGTTTAAGAGAGAGCGTTTTTTTTTCGTGACGAGGAACCTGAATAAAATTATCACGGGTATGTTAGTCATAAACTCTTGCGAAGTCTATACCGTGTTAGATACCAGTTCTACTCACTCTTTTATTTCACCTAGTTGTGTTCAATATTTGAACTTAACTCCGGAGAAGTTAGACTTTGATATATCTGTTTAAACTCAGTTGGGAGAAACCTTCGTTACCTCCACTATTTATAAATCTTGTTCAAATCAACACTTTCACGTTACCTGTCGACCTTATCTCTTTGAAAATAATTGCATTGATGTAATTTTTGGAAACGATTGGTTAACTGCTCATTATGCTTTTCGTAAGGTTGTTAGCTTTCATATTCTTAACCAACCTATTATGCGAATTTAAGTAACCAAACCACTAAAGTCAATCATTGTCATATCAAGCCATAAGTAAAGATCCCCGAGCCTTTCGCTGATGACTTTCTTATGTGGAATGCACCGAAGCCAGACTTTCCGTAGGAGACGTTGTGAATGACGATGGCAAGTTGATAGGTATCAATGTGACGTGTTATCCAAGTCTTGGTTGAGGTTCACAGTTTTGAATGATATTTCTATTGTTAATAAATTTCCTGACATATTCTTGAAGACTTCTTAGCCTACCTCAGAGCATGAAATCGAATTTTGTATTGACCCTAGTACAAAACCCATTTCTTAAACCCTTAAATATTTTTTTTCAACTAAAACGAATGTATTATGCGCCAAAGACGTTGGCTCGAGCTGTTGAAGATTACGATCATACCATTCAATATCATCGTGAAAGTGCGAACGTGGTAGCTGACGCGTTGAGTAGAAGATCGTATGCGAGTGAGATGTTGTTAACACAAAGACCTATTTCGGATAACCTAAAAATGATGAAGATAGAGTTAAAGACTCTAGGGACCCACGTGAAGATAACGAATATACGATTAGAATCGACTTTAATCGATAAAGTTAAAGTCGTACAAGCTACGGACCCAAAGCTGATGAATACTAAGAAGAAGGTTCAAGTGGGCGTTATTCTAGAAGCAAGAATCGATGAAGAGAGGAAATCTCAACCCTCGATTTAATTGGCCCATTTGAAATCCTCGATCAAGTAGGAACTGTGGCTTATAGACTCGTTTTACCGTCAAGTATGTCGCGTGTTCATAACATTTTTTAACGTATTGATGTTACGTAAATATGTGGACGACCCGAACCATATTATTGATTTAGAACCGGACGAGAGAGCGGATAATTTAACGTATGAAGATGTACCTGTTAAAATCCTGGAATGTATCAACACTCAAAGGTTATACCTCAAGAGTTAGAATCTGACGAAGTGTCCTCATCTGTTCGGCATACTAGGTACGTACGAAAATTTCGAGGGCAAAATTTTATAAGGAGGGGAGATTGTGAAACCCCAGATTTTATGAATAAAGATTTAATTTTTTCGAAATATTTTTAAATATTATGGTGTGAATTTGAAATAATGTTATAGTTGTGGGTAGTATTTATAAATTTTACAAAGTATGCAAGTTGTTGTATTATATTCGATTGGTCGGGGAATATTATTTTTGTCGGGAAATATTCGTACGACGACACAATTATTGGTGGACCCCACAATGAAATTATTGTCGGATTGAGAAAATGACAAAAATATTTTATTAAAAATAACGACAGAAGTTTTACCGTTGATACTGTTGAACTACTCGGTAGTAAAAGTACAGTAATACGTGTGGTTGCATAGTAGTACACGGTATTGATTATTAATGCTTATGTGAGAAGTCACTCAGTTTGATTCAATTATTGTTAATTAATAATATGAATTATTTAGTGATAATGAAGTTTTGTTTTATTCGTATTATTAACGTAATAAAACAGAAATATCTTTTTATATAAAACATAATACTTTATTAAAGTTATTCTATAAATAGAATATATTATATTTTATTTAAAAGATTTTTCTTTAAATATGGACCGTCAGATTAAAGTAAATCAATCTGGACCGTTCATGGATTAGTTACTATGCATTCTATTTTCCTATAAATAGAAGCTCATTCTTTCATTATTTTCTTACGAATTCACTAAACTCTAGAGAGAGAAACTATAGAGAGAAATAAGAAAAGTATTCTTCTACTTAACTACTTCTTTATTTCAGTTCTTCTTTAAAACGGTAAGGGGTGTTATTCTTTCTTATTCATGAAGAGAACTTTTGTTATTCCATTTCTTATTATTCTGTTGGAATAACCTGTATACGCAGTCTACCCTATACTTGGTGACATTCTTCTATTATTCTGTTAGAACATCCTGTCTGTATGTTTTACACCGGACCTGGTTCCATTTTTATTATTATTCTGTTAGAACATCATGTCTGTGTATTTTACAACGGACCTGGTTCCGTCTTGTTATTATTCTGTTGGAACATCCTGTCTGTGTATTTTACATCGGACTTGGTTCCATTATTTATTATTATTCTGTCGGAATATCATGTCTGTGCGTTTACGCCGGACCTAGTTCCATTGTTTATTATTCTGTCGGAATATCCTGTCTGTGCGTTTACGCCGGACCTGGTTCCATTATTTATTATTCTGTTAGAATAACCTGTCTGTGCGGTCTATCGCATGCATGGTGATTTCTTTTGTTATTCCATTCTTTATTATACTCAGTTGGTTAAAGTTTTGACTTCTATACTCCATGAAATTAGTGGAATATCCTTGATAATTGTGTTTCATCTAGTATCTTTTCATGAAAATATTATTCTAAGCATTCTTAAATTTTACTCCACAAAGCAGTATCATGTTGACAAGTTGGACGTTGTTAATTCCTGGATAAATTAATTCTTGAACTTGTTTTATTGAATTCTTATATCATTGTCATCATCCTCATGTTTATATTCTGTTGAAAGTCATCTGTGGCCGGTAGTGCATAGATGGACGTGGTATGATTATGAACAGGGATTATTCGGTATAATCATGACCGTAATGTTATAAATGATGTGGTAAAAGTCCTCATTGGCCCGTAGTGCATTGATGGACAGTGGTTGGCATGATCATGACCATTGATGAATACACGAATATCCTTGGCTATGATGCATGGATAATTTGTGGTTGTGATACTAATGAATATCCTTGGCCGTAGTACAGGGATGATGTGGATTATTTATTAAGCTGAGTCTTAGCGATAAAAGTGATGAAAAACCTTTTAAATCATAAAAGATAGTAGATTTTATTCTCTACTTGACTCTTTTAATGGATTGTTGGTTCCGCTGCAGTTAAACTTGATGTCTATTGTATTTTATCAGTTTAACATTGTTGAAGACTAATGATAATTTATTCTGCATTATCTTAGTCATAATATTTCTTACTGGGCCAGTTGAGCTCACCCTTTCTTTCACTGTTCTCTTCAGGAAATGAGAACGTAGTTGGGACTAGTCGGGGAACAGAGTGACGGTCCTAGATGATAGCATTAGTAGTCCTCACTATTCTATGTAATAGTGTGAAAATAATTGTAATGAGGACTCCTTTTGAGTATGGATACTCTCTAGAAGACAATATTTGTATTCAAACTCACAGTTTATGTTATGTCGTATTGTACACGACAGTTGTATTATTAAGTTGTATTTGAATTCTGTACCATATATCTGGCGACTCAAGATGGGTGATGTATACCTAATTTTTGGGGCGTCACAAAAATAATAAGAATGGACATTTCAAGAAGAGGAGATTCAACAATGATGGAAAGACGTCAGCACCAGCACCCGTGGTTAAGGAAGGAGAACGACCACCGATCATATGCTTCAAATGCGGAGGGGAGGGACACATCAGTCCAAACTGCACGATGCTGTCTAAAGCATGTTATAATTGTGGAAGAGAAGGTCACCTAGCCCGATTTTATCGTTCATCGAAGACAAGTTCAGCTAAGATGGAGGCACCAAAAGACGTCCCAGAAAAGTCAAAATCGGTAGTGCAAGGGAGAGCGTTTGTTGTGACCTCCCAGAAAGCAAGGAACCCGAACGAGGTCATCACGGGTAAGCTTATCATAAACTCTAGCGAAGCCTATACCTTATTTGATTCTGGTTCTACCCATTCTTTTATTTCTCCTATTTGCGCTCAACGATTAAATTTGACTCCGGAGAAATTAGACTTTGACTTATCTGTGGAAACTCCGTTGGGAGAAACCTTCATTACATCCACTGTTTATAAGTCTTGTTTGGTTCAAATCGGTACCCTCACATTACCTGTCGATCTTATTTCATTGAAAATACTTGCATTTGATGTAATTCTAGGGATTGATTGGTTAACTACTCATCATGCAAAAATTGATTATTTTCGTAAGGTTGTTAGCTTTCATATTCCTAATCAACCAATTATGCGAATTCAAACAACCAAACCATTAAAATCAATCCCTATCATCTCAAGCCATAAAGTTATTCGTTTATTGAAAAACGGATGTCAAGCTTTCTTAGCTCATGTCACGAATCTAAACAAAAATACTTCAGTTTTGAATGATATTTCTATTGTTAATGAATTTCCTAACGTATTCCCTGAAGAACTTCATGGCCTACCCCCAGAGCGTGAAATTGAATTTTGTATCGACCTTGAACCCGGTACAAAACCCATTTCCAAAGCCCCATATCGAATGGCTCCTATTGAACTTCAGGAGCTAAAGACCCAACTACAGGAATTGTTAGACATTGACTTTATTCGTCTTAGTACTTCTCCTTGGGGTGCTCATGTTCTATTCGTGAAGAAGAAAGATGGGAGTATGCGATTTTGTATTGATTATCGGGAGTTGAATCATGTCACCATCAAAAATAGGTACTCATTGCCACGTATTGATGACCTGTTTGACCAGTTGGAAGGAGCACAATTCTTTTCAAAAATTGATCTTCGTTCTGGATATCATCAGCTGAAGGTTAGAACTAAGGATATTCCAAAGACTGCCTTCAGAACTCGGTACGGGCATTATGAATTCTTAGTCATGTCTTTTGGATTGACTAATGCTCCTGCTGCCTTCATGGATATGATGAACCGAGTATTCAAGGAATATTTGGATCACTTTGTGGTCGTCTTTATTGATGACATCCTTATTTATTCCAAAAGCCGTGAAGATCGTGAGCAACACTTGAGGCTAACACTCCAAAATTTTCGTGAATACAAGCTTTATGCCAAGTTGAAGAAATGCGAGTTCTGGCTTGAGGAAGTAGCATTCCTTGGGCATGTAGTATCAAGTCATGGAATATCTGGTGACCCGGCAAAGATTGAAGCAATTCAAAGCTGGGAGCAACCTAAATCAGTGACCGAAATACGTAGCTTTATCGGTTTAGCTGGTTGTTATCGGAGATTTGTGGAAGGATTTTCTCGAATCGCTACTCGGAAAGATACAAAATTCGGTTGGAGCGAAGAATATGAGAAGAGTTTTCAAGAACTCAAGAGGAGACTCATTTCAGCACCTGTTCTGACAATACCATCTGGCTCGGAGGGATTTGTCATCTACAGTGATGCTTCAGGCAAAGGGTTGGGATGTGTTCTTATGCAACATGTGAAAGTCATAGCCTATGCCTCAAGACAACTCAAAGAATATGAGAAGAATTATCCTACTCATGATCTAGAGTTGGCAGCTATTGTCTTCGCATTTAAAATTTGGAGGCATTACATGTATGGGGAGAAAGTGGAGATCTTTACGGATCATAAAAGCCTCAAATATTTCTTTACTCAAAAGGAACTCAATATGCGACAACGACGTTGGCTGGAACTGTTGAAAGATTATGATCATACCATCCAATACCATCCTGGAAAAGCGAACGTGGTAGCTGATGCATTGAGTAGAAGATTATATGCAAGTACGAGTGCGATATTGTCAACGCAAAGGCCCATTTTGTGTGACTTGTAAAGGATGAAGATAGAGTTAAAGACTCTAGGGACCCATGTGATGATGGCAAATATACGAGTAGAACCGACTTTAATTGATAAAGTTAAAGCTGCTCAAGCTACAGACCTGGAGCTGATGCGCATGAGGAAGAAAGTCTAAGAAGGTGCTATGCCAGAAGCAAGAATCGATGAAGAAGGAATACTTCGAGTCAACTACAGACTTTGTGTTCCTAACGACCCTGATTTAAAGTATAAAATCATGATGGAGGCGCACAACACACCGTTTGCAATCCATCCTAGGAGTTCTAAAATGTATCGTGATCTTCGTCATACATTTTGGTGAAGCAATATGAAGAGAGAGATAGCGCTGTTTATCTCAAGGTGTCTAACTTGTCAACGAGTCAAAGCGGAGCATCAAGTACCAAAAGGTCCATTGCAACCACTTGAAATTCTAGAATGGAAGTGGGAGCACATTACCATGGATTTCGTTACTGGTCTTCCCAAGGTTTCTCAAGGCATTGATGCAATTTGGGTCATTGTTGATAGATTGACCAAGTCTGCTCATTTCTTACCAATACGAGAAACTTATACACTTAAATGTCTTGCTCGTATGTACATAAACGAGATTGTAAGACTGCATGGTATGCCAGTATCCATAGTTTCTGATCGAGGCACAAGATTCACTTCATAATTTTGGGTTAGTTTGCAAAAAGTTATGGGCACGGATTTACGATTTAGTTCGGTATATCATCCCCAGATGGACGGACAATCAGAGAGGACTATTCAAACTCTTGAAGATTTATTAAGACTCTGTGTTCTTGACTTCAAGAGAAGTTGGCATAAGTTCTTACCATTGATGGAGTTTTCCTACAATAACAGTTATCAAGCAAGTATTGGTATGGCTCCATTCGAGGCGTTGTATGGAAGAAAGTGTCGTTCTCCAGTATACTGGGATGAGGTGGGTGAAGTAACGTTGTTGGGACCAGAGTTGGTACGTATGACTACGAAAAAGATTCAAATGATCCGGTAACGTATAAAACCTCACAAGATCGACAAAAGAGTTATGCTGATCTTCATCTAAAGGACGTGGAATTTGATATAGGAGATCATGTGTTGTTACGAGTTACTCCGTGGAAAGGAGTTAAGAGATTTGAAAAGAGTGAAAAGCTCAATCCTCGATTCATTGGCCCATTTTTAATCCTCGATCGAGTAGGAACTGTGGCCTATAGACTCACTTTACCGCCAAGTATGTCTCGTGTTCATAATATTTTTCACATATCCATGTTACGTAAATATGTGGAAGACCCGAACCACATTATTGAGTTAGAACCGGACGAATTAGCAAAAGATTTAACGTATGAAGAGGTTCTTGTTCAAATCTTAGATAAGAAGGAATATATTCTACGTTCCAAGGTTATACCTCAAGTCAAAGTTTTGTGGAGAAACCACGATGTTGAGAAAATGACCTGGGAGTTAGAATCTGAAATGAAGTCAAGGTATCCTTACCTCTTCAATATACCAGGTACGTACCCTAATTTCGAGGGTAAAATTTCATAAGAAAGGGAGGTTGTAAGACCCCAACTTTTATAAATAAAGATGAATTTTCTATAAATATCATTTTTGAATATTATGGAGTGAAATTGATATAATGTTATAGTTGTGGCTAATATTTATAAATTTTGCAAAGTACGCAAGTTGCTATATAATATTCGATTGGTCTGGGAATATTCGTTTTAACAGAAAATATTCGTACGACGACACAATCATTGGTGGACCCTACAACAGAATTATTGTCGAATTGAGAAAACGACAAAAATACTTTATGAAAATAACGGCGAAAGTTTTACCATTAATACTGTTGAACTACTCGGTAGTAAAAGTACAGTAATACGCATGGTTGTATAGTAGCACACAGTATTGATTATTGATGCTTACGTGATAAGTCACTCAGTTTTGTTTTATTGGTATTATTAATGTAATAAAACAGAAAAGCTTTTTATATAAAACAGAATACTTTTATAAAGTTATTCGTTTTATTAGGCTAATAGTAAAATCTTTTTATATAAAATAGAATACTTTTATAAGGCTATCTGTTTTATTAGACAATAATTAGAATATATTATATTTTATTATGCATAGTATTTGCATAGAGCCTGCATAGTGTTTGCATAGTAAAATTTTTTATAAAGTTATTCATTTTATTAGATTATAAATAGAATATATTATATTTTATTTAAAAGATTTTACTTTAAATATGGACCGTCAGATTAAAGTAAATCAATCTAGACCGTTCATGAGTTAGTTACTATGCAGTCCATTTTTCAATAAATAGAAGTTCATTCCTTCATTATTTTCTTACGAATTCACTGAAACTCTAGAGAGAGAAACTATAGAGAGAAAGAAGAAAAGTATTCTGCTACTTCACTACTACGATATCAAGTTCCTTTTACGGTAAGGGATATTATTTGTTGTGCTCGTAAGGAGCATTATTTTTTTTGTATTCATGAAGAGAACTTCTGTTATTCTATTTTTTATTATTCTGTCGGAATAACCAGTATACGCGGACTACCCTATACTTGGTGACATTCTTCTATTATTCCGTCTTTATTATTATTCTGTTGGAATATCCTGTCTGTGCGTTTTACGCTGGACCTGGTTCCGTCTTTACTATTATTCTGTTGGAATATCCTGTCTGTGCGTTTTACGCCGGACCTGGTTCCATTATTCATTATTCTGTCGGAATATCTTGTTTGTGCATTTACGCCGGACCTGGTTCCATTATTTATTATTCTGTCGGAATATCCTGTCGGTGCGTTTACGCATGACCAGGTTCCATTATTTATTTTCCTGTTGGAATAACCTGTATGTGCGGTCTATCGCATGCATGGTAATTTTTTTTGTTATTCCATTCTTTATTATATTCAGTTGGTTAAAGTTTTGACTTTAATACTCCGTAAAATTAGTGGAATATCCTTGATATTTGCACTTTATCCAGTATCTTTTTATGAAAATATTCTTCCGAGCATTCTTGAATTTTACTCCACAAAGCAGTATCATGTTGACAATTTGGACGTCATTGGTTCATGGATAAATTAATTCTTGAACTTGTTTTATTAAATTCTTATATCATTGTCATCATCCTCATGTTTATATTCTGTTGAAAGTCATCTGTGGCCTGTAGTACATAGATGGACTTGGTATGATTATGACCAGGAATTATTCGGTATAATCATGACCGTAATGTTACAAATAATGTGGTAAAAGTCCTCATTGGCCCGTAGTGCATTGATGGACAGTGGTTGGCATGATCATGACCATTAATGAATACACAAATATTCTTGGCCCGCATTGCATGGATAATTGTGGTCGTGATACTAAAGAATATCCTTGGCCGTAGTGCAGGGGTGATTCGATGATATGGATTATTTTTTAGCTGAGTCCCAGCGATAAAAGTCATGCAAAATCTTTTAAATCATAGAAGATAGTATATTTTATTCTCTACTTGACTATTCTAATGGGTTGCTTGTTCCACTGTAGTTAAACTTGATGTTTGTTATATTGTATCAGTTTAACACTATTTAAGGCTAATGATAATTTATTCTGCATTATCTTAGTCATAATATTTTTTACTGGGCTAGTTGAGCTCACCCTTTCTTTCATTGTTCTCTTCAGGAAATGAGAATATAGCTGGGACGAGTCGGGGAACGGAGTGATGGATCAGATGATAGTATTAGTAGTCCTCACTATTCTGTTAAATAGTGTGACAATAAATGTAACGAGGACTTATTCTGAGAGTGGATATTGTCTAGAAGACAGTATTTGTATTAAAACTCACAGCTCTCTTGTCGTATATTAACGATTGTATTTGTATTCTGTACCATGTATTTGGCAACTCAGAATAGGTGATGTATACCTATTTTGGGGGCGTCACAGTATGCATATAACTTGAATATCTAATTAAAATCTCCCAACATATCTTTCACCTTCTCTCTCATAATCTTGCAAAATCTTGGAGAAATGTGGCTATGCTATTAGAGTGACACTTGACTTGAGTGTGAATCTCAACTTTGACAAAAAAATATAACACATGCTCATACTCCCTTTAATACCCGGTACATTCCCCTTCCCTTTACTCCCATCTTCTCTCTCTTGAATCCCTTGCATATCTTGGCAAAGAGAAAAAAAAGGCTTAAATGATATGGTGACACATAAGCACATAAGAGATTTAAAAAGGATTTTACCCATATGGTTAATTCCCCTTTGAAGGGTCGGGTGCTTCCTCCCCTTAATTGCCCAAATTTGTGATTTATTTTTTTGGCTACACTTAGCTTAATAAAATAATTAATTCAACTATTTTTTTAATGCTTTTGTTAAGTAATTTAATTATCCAACCTTAGTAACTTAATTTAATCAAATAAGTTACTACATAAATCTCCTTAAAACGTTTTACTCTCTTGGAATCATATAATAATTTATATAGTCCATCTTTGATATATAAATTATATAATACATAACATTACATACATAAATTACATATTTATTTTATAATTACAAAATAAATATGCTACACATAATTCATCATGTAAATACAATTATTTGCATACCCAAGATATTATAATATAATATCCTTACATCATTATCGTAACTTCAATAAAGAATTTATTTACTTCCTTAAGATATTACGATAAATATAATATCTTTCCTTTATTAAAATAATTTTATATAAGAATTTATTCTAATACTCTTGGGTAAAGTATATATAAATATTATATGCTTAACCCGTCTCTCTTTGCTTCATTATGTAAATTGTTCCTAATAATTTTATTTCCTCGCGTAGCATATATATATATATATATATTTATTTATTTATTAACTCCCAATTACAAGTTACACCAAACATGCACACATCACATATAGAAAATTATTAATAAATTTATTTTCTCACATTATAAATTATTCGTATCAATTTTTTTTACATAAAACAAATATAATTTAATATATTTACATATTACGCATATATACATATCCTTCATAAATCATAACATAATTTATATACTCATATATTAGACTAGACATTTAATTTAATGTCTATTAAACTTTTTAATACAGTTTAATACATTCAATAAGCCTTCTGCATATGGTTTGCCATAATTATTATTACATAATCTCTTTCAATTATTAAATCGTATAGATTTTTCTTAAAAATTTTAAATAAATCTTCTATTTCCACTCTAGGTTTTAAACTTTAACCTTTAATTTAATCATTTAAGGTTTTCTAAATTTTCAGGTTGCCACAGCATTAAAGTACCATGAGTTGGAGAATCGACGTAAGAATGATGGTCGTTGACTTCTTCGAGTTCTGACTTCTTCAGGTTCGGACTTAAGTTTGACTTTGTGACTTCAGTAGTCAGATGACGAACTTCTTCGAGTTCAGCTTCGGAAGTTCAGATTTCATTTTTTTAGTATTTTTATTTTTAAATACGTTTTGTTCTTTTATGATATTATTTTAATTATTAAGAAGTTTGTTAATTATCTATTGGGAGTTGTTACCAAGATTATAGGAAGTTTGTTACCTATTAAAAGTTTGTTTTCGTAGTTATATTAATTTAATTTCAATTACAAGGAAGTGCTTTAGCTATAAAACCTGACTTGTGGGTTGAATTATAGTCAGTTTTTGATTTGATAATAATAATTCAAGCATTAGAGAAATTTCTCTGTGTTTAGGGTATTTCTTTTGTTTCCTTTGCCTGTGAATTTTTTTGATTACCTAGCTCGTATGATAATCGATATTCTGGCCGGCGTCATCAGTTGGTATCAAAGCATCAACTTCTTCTTGGGGGTTAGATTTCATTAATTTCAATGGTTGGTGGTTGTGGCCGTCGCGGGCATGTTCTGATTGAGGAAGTCCTGCACCGTGATCGTAACGTTTAGGACGTGATGATTGATGATTTATAAAGAAAAGTTGCAGAGTTAACCCAGCGTCTAGCAGCGAAAAATCTGGGTCGTCGCGGAAAGGTTACGATTGAGGAAGTCCCACACCTTGATTATGATGAGGAATCTTATGATTCTGAATCTAGTTTTGGCAATCCTTATCACCATATGGAGCAACTATGGGAATGACGTAGTCGTAATGAATGTCGTAGGGATCTGGCTTTCAAAGTGGAGCTACCAAAATTTTTTGGTATGTTACAAGCAGAAAGATTCATTGATTGGATGAATGAAGTAGAATGCATCTTTGAGTATAAGGAGGTTCCATGTAATGTTAAAGTAAAACTAGTTGCAATCAAATTTAAGGGTCGAACATCTGCTTGGTGGGATTAGATGAGGTGCTCACGAGATAGGCAAGGCAAGTCTAAAATCACGGTTTGAGAGAAGATGAAAAAGAAGATGCAAGGTCATTTTCTTCCTTTTGGCTATACACAATCCCTATTTAAGCGACTGCACCTATTGAGGTAAGGAACTAGATCTGTAGATGATTACATAGAACAGTTTTATTAGTTGATAGCACATAATGATCTATCTGAAATAGAAGAACAATTAGTAGCACGATATTTGGGTGATTTACGATAGTCCCTACAAGATGCCCTCTATCTCCATTCAATATGGATTATTTCTAAGGCATACCAACGAGCATGTGATGCAGAGTAACAACAGAACATGAGGCCGATGATGAGGAGAAATACAAGAAGTATAAAAGCACCCCCTCAACAACCCCTCCCTACACCACAAAACCCAAAAAGAAACCCCAATCCATGTATCAGATGTTTCAGATGTGGTGAGCAAGAACACCGAGTGACTGAATGCAGGAAGCCTGCCAATCAAAAGGGCAAAAACCTCCTGATATATTATGGAAGATATGTTAGTTGAAACATAAGAACTTAGAGAACCTGTGTATGATGAGTATAAAGATGATAAAGATGTGCTTTATGGAGATGGTCATGAGACTTTGATCGTTCGCAAGAGTCTACTGACCCTTAAGGGTGATTCAGGGAATGATTGGTTGAGCAGTAACATATTCAATACAACTTGTACAGTGGCGGATAAAGTTTGCAAGCTAATTATTGACAATGGCAGTTGTGAGTGTCGTATCTGAATAGGCTATCCAGAAGTTGTAGTTGAAAATGGATCAACATCCCCAGCCATACAAATTATCATGGTTGAATAAGGGCAGTGAGGTAACATTGGATGGGAAGTTTTTAATATCCTTTTCAATCGATAAGAAATATTTTACTAATGCTTGGTGTGATGTGGTGCATATGGATTCATGTCATGTATTATTAGAAAGACCTTAGCAATATGATCGAAGTGTTGTCCATGATGGGCAGAAGAATACATACGCCTTTAGTATAAAAGGGAAGAAGATTTTATTAGCACCTCGTCAAGAAGAGGGCAATTCTATTCAGTTGGTCAATAATTCATGCTAACATGTTGTCCATGTTTAGATTCCTAACTGAGGTTGAGAAAGATGGTGTGGTATATGCTTTGCTTCCTTGTGGGAGCAGCTTGACAAATAGGAACACAGAAGTACCAGCCGATGTACAGAAGATGCTATTAGAGTTCTCGGATCTGATGCCTAAAGAGCTTCCTCCTTGACTACCACCAACAATAGACATTTAGTACTAGATAGATCTTGTTCCAGGGTCGAGTTTACCAAACAGACCAACATATAGACTTAACCCCAAGGAGTCCGAATAACTATAGATATAGGTAGTCAAACTGATGGAGAAGGGCTACATTAGTGATAACATGAGCCTATGTGTAGTGCCAGCTCTGTTAGTACCAAAGAAGGATGGGTCTTAAAGAATGTGTATTGACAACAGAGAAATCAACAAGATTATAGTGAAATAGAAATTTCTGATACCTCGTTTGGATGATATGCTAGATCAGTTGTTAGGAGCAAAAGTCTTCTCAAAGATTGATCTAAAGAGTGGATATCATCAGATAAGGATAAGGCTTGGAAATGAATGAAATACGAATTTCAAAACTCAATGTAGACACTCAAAATTTTGCATTCCTCTTGCTAACCCTGCAGGAGGGCAGAATCGTCTTCCAGAGATAACCCTGGAAGCCATCATAGTTTTAATCCGGGAGAAAACTCCGGGAGGTCTAGTTTTCAATCTCGAAGACAACCCCGAGATACTCAGTTCCAGTCCCGGAGATAACCCAGGGAGATTCAGTTCCAACCTCGAAGATAACCCCGAGGATTGCAGTTCCAGTTCCAAAGATAACCCCAAAAATGTCAGTTCTAACCTCGGAGACAACCTCGAGGCGCTCAGTTTCAACCCCAGAGACAACCCTGGGAGGTCAAGCACGCCTCAAAGATAACCCTGAGCAACGACTGCTACATCTGCGCAAAGCCGGAGATAATCCTGATAAGGGGCAAAATTGTCATTTTGTCACCTCGATACTATATTCACGTCGTCTTAACACATTTCAATCAACACTGCGTACCAAGGTGTCCCACAAGAACCATAGCTCAAATCCTGAGTGACTACTATACAAGACAGCACACCAGATAGAATTTGAAGGCTTGGAGATTTGGTCATGGACCCATCTTCCCAACTTTGTACAACCTCTAATCCCATGTCATTGTGTATCTCTCAATAACAGTATTTCAGAAAGGTACAACACGCCTTTATCGGATGCCCAGATTGAAAGTTATGAAGGTTTGAGCGGACAGTGCATTGTCCGAGTGCACGTACTTTGAGACCATGGGACCCGCAGAGTTCGGGGCACCCCGGGAAGCCGCGGGTAGACCCGCGGCTCCTTGGTCTTTAAATATGAGCTCTTGGCAGCTCATTTGAAAAAAAGAGAAAAAAATGAGAGAAAACTCTGTCCGTTTCAGTATGTAAACACTTCTAGAGTGCTCTAAACTGAGTGATTCTTCTTTCTAAACACTTGTAAGCTCGTGTTTTGCTACATACTAAAATTTAATCGGTAGAAACCGAGTTTTCAGGCATTTAAAGCTATCTGAAGTCTTCTTGGCAGCCCACTGTAAGATATTTCAGATTTTTAAGCTATTTATCATTTTTGTATATATATATATATATATATATATATATATATATATATATATATAAGCAGTAAAAAGCCATGGATCGACGATCCGGGCATACCCACACAACGCCCGGATCGTCGATCCATGGCTTTTTACTGCTTATATATATATATATATATATATATATATATATATATATATATATATATATATATATATATAAATACTTATATATGTATATTATTATCAAACTTTGCTTTGATTGAGCCCGGATATAATATTCGGAGCGTTTACTGCTTTTATATATATATATATAAGTACTTATAAGTATACATTATTATCGAACTCTGTTCGATTGAGCCTGGATATAATATCCGGTGCGTTTACAGCTTATATATATATTTACATTTCAGTCAGGCCTGGAGTTTACTTTGTGGCCATTTACCTCTTTTATATATATATATATATACATATATATATATATATACCGCTTTTACATAAATATCTACTTTATTGCTTTCGTAATGTAGATATTTAATCTTTCAGCCTGCGGGCTAGATTTGTCTAAATCTGGCTATTTCTCACTTCGACCGGTTCATGGTGACTAAATTGAAACCGTTAAAGATGGAATAGTTTAGATTTACTCAAATCTAATTCTTTTTTCTAGCTTTTGTACATATTGCTTTGTCATGTGAGCCTATGAATCATGTGATCACAAATTCAGTTTTTAAATCTAGATTCGGTTCTCGTGATGGACATTTTTAGCTGCAGCCAGCTTGTAAATTATATACGGTGCCTGAATATCCTTATATGGCTTTCATGCCCGCAAGGAGTTCGGCACTTCTATGTATCTTATTTTCTCGAAGATGCTTCGCATCTCAAAAATAAAAGCAATCAAGCCGAACACATAATAAAATGGAAATATTAAATGCCTCAATTACTATTGAGCACAAGGGTTTGAAAAAACCTATTTTACAAAATATCACTGCTATATCTTGTTAAAATTGAACTTTTATACAAAAGTCAAACCCTTTGTATATAGCTGCAAACGAGGCATAACACTACTTTCAAACAACTGCACATAGACCTAATACACACACACGCACACACATATACACAGATAAAAGTTTTAATGAAAAAGTGGCGGTAATCGTGTTATCACGGAAGTCGGGGGGTGCCTAACACCTTCCCTCCGCTTAATCAAGCCCCCGGACCCTAACGAAGTTTGGTTTTGCAGACCAGTTAAACAATGTCACATCACTAGGTCTTTGTGCAAACCTTTTCTCGGTTGAGGTTGTGCAACCATTTAAAAATAACCAACTGGTGACTCTTACAGTTAAATCATCGACATATACATGTCGGACCTTTTCAACTTATTTTTCAAACAAATCTCACCTAACACGAGAACACAAAAAGACATGAACAGAAATTGACAAATAAAAATCCCGATGTCGACAAGTGGCGACTCTGCTGGGGACTCCAGTAAGAGGGCTTAAGTAGCTATTCAAGCTTTTTTAAAACTTTTATCTGTTTATGTGTGAATGCTGCATTTACATTTTAATGAATATATACTAATGCTTTATTTACTGCACTTAGTGCTTCGCACCATATCTACTTGTGATATTAGTGCTTCACACATGTCATCATTTCCATACGGTAAGACGCGATGCATGTGAATGTATGTTGTGTGGTCCTTCCATCAGGAAGCTATTCGTCGGTGTTTGATTATTGGACTTGTCGGAAGACTAATTCCACGAGGCTCAGGAAAGGCACCACCCAGATTCGCTCTAGTTGAAAGATCGGATTAACTTTCCATCGAGTAAATTGCGATGATCTGGGAACCTTCATGCCAAAAAGTCGCGAGAGTAGCCTAAGATAGGTCAGCCTCTGATAAACCAAACACGGAGGGAAGTCTCTTCATACCTTCCCATTTCAATTACCTGTAATTTTAATTACTTGTAATTTCATTTTCATGTCAATCTCAATGTAATGGAAAATATAAATGAATATGTGAACATGCATATCAAGACCTGTCGTACTATCCTGTCAACAAAACAGCTGACATCCGTTTTGCAGGATAATACTCCTAAAAACGGACACATATATAGCATGTAACATTTCCACGTTTCCCTAGACTAAACTACACAAGTTTTTTGTAGGGAAATGATTGGTCCCGTTACCTGTTTAAAGTCCAAAAAGGCACTACGCCTACAGTCAGATATGACTACAAGTGCCCAGTCCAATCCTACTCCTGTCTCTCGCGAGGAGTTCGAAGGATTAAGCAATCAAATGAAAGAGTTGGCTATTCTGCTCAAAGAATTACACAAATCAACTCAGGGTCCACAAATACCCATCCACACAGAACCCTCTGCACATGGAGGAATCCATAGTTCGGACAAAGAAGTTCCAGCACCTGAGTCTTAGATAGAGAAGTCCAACAAAACTCCTGAAATCACCCATCTTAAAGAAGATCAATACACCAGTGATATTCAAAAGAAGGTTCTACAAATGGAAGAGACCATTCGGTCCATCAAAGGGATTGGAACACATGGGAGTGTTTCCTATTCAAACCTTTGCATCTTCCCCGGGGTTCATTATCTGGAGAAATTCAAGACTCCCAATTTTGAGAAATATAATGGATTGGGAGATCCATACACTCACTTAAAAGTGTTCATTGGAAAGCTCAGATCCTACGCCGAGAATGCAGCTATTTCAGAAAAGTCTGGCTGGAGAAGCCAGAGCATGGTACACCAAATTGGATAACTCCAAAATTCATAGCTGGGAGGAGTTAACCCATGCTTTCCTCAGTCAATACAGCTTTCAAACTCAGATGGCTCCAGACAGGTATCAAATTACCATGTCAAGAAGCAAGTCAACGAGTCATTTAGAGAGTATGCCCAAAGATGGAGGCGTCTGGATGCTCAAGTTATCCCATCCATGACAGAGTATAAAATGGTGATGACCTTCATAGATATTCAAGAAGCTCCATTTTATGAGAGGGTCTTAGCTAGAATAGGAAAACCATTCTCAGAAATGATCAAGGACGGAGAAATGGCAGAAATGGGATTGAAGTTTGGAAAGATTCAAGACCTCGCCCCTTTAAAAGCCATAGCTGAGCATATCCAATCTGGAAGTTATGGGAACAACCCCCGGAGGGTCCATAAGAAGAAAGAAGAGGTTGTTTCCTTGATACTGCAAGGACAAAAAGGCAATCAAAACTTACCTATTCAAAGGAGAAACTACTCCCCTTTTCAAGCGCAATCTTTAAATCCCCCCTGCCAAAGAATAGAGAAGTCAAACGCTCAAGAGTGTTCACACCCTTAGGGGATTCACTCGAAAGCATTTTCAAACTTCTGACAGCTCAGAAGAAAATCACCCATCTCCTTCCACCAGCCAATCCAAGTGGAAATGGCTTCAATACAAGTAAAAAGTGTGCTTACCATTTTGGAGCTCCAGGCCACGACACTCGGGATTATTGGGCCCTTAAGCATAAGATCCAGGACTTAATAGACAGTGGTGAGATCGTGGTGACCAAGCCCGAGCAGCCACATGTTCAAGACAACCCTATCCCTCAACACAAGGAAGAGGATGTTAACATGATTAACAGAGGTAGTGGAGAGAGTTCCAAGTACCTCAAATATATGGGAGGATCTTCCCAAACCAGTAGAGATAATTCTGATAAGTGGGATTATTCAAAGTTCCAGTTTATAATGTAACGGGAGTCAAAGTCTCTTGGCGAACAAGTCAATCAACTGGCAGAACTGGTGGTACATAACCACCAATTCACACGACAGATGTTCAGCCAGGAGAATGCTAGTCTCCTCTCTCTTATCACAAAGACTCCATCACATACCCAAGAAAGTGAAACCTTGGAGGAAAAGCTTGCACGAAAAGCAAAAGCTAAAGCCCGTCAGGACTTTGCCAACAAAAGGGAATTCACCTATTTAGGTCAACCGATGGAAGAAATATTAGAGATGCTGATCAATGAGGAAAAAATCACAGCACTACTACCTCCAGTTAATCCGCTCTCTAAAAGATTTGATGCTACTGGAATATGTCAATACCACTCCCATTCTCGCGGTCACAACATTGATTAATGCTGGGCACTCCGCCATCTTATCCAAAATATGATTGAAAACGGTGACATGCAAATGGAAGCCGATGACGATGTATCATTTGAGAGTGGGAACACATTTTCTTCAAGATGGAAGGAAGTTGTAGCGGTTATATCCTCTGAGGGAGAGTTGGCTGCCACACCACTTACAATTCAACCAATCAAACTCAAAAGAGTTGAAAACCCTTTGAAGGTGGTTGCACCAGCACCACTCATATTGCCATTCAGGCCACAGTATCCTATCATCAGCCTTAAGAAAGTTCCATGGAATTATGGAGAGGTTGAAGGATCAACATCAAACACAACAGCTGCAGTGTCTGAAGAAAATCCACTGTATCTCCCTTAACGAGTGATGAAGCCTATCATCAGATCTAAGGGGAAAGTTCCCAAGCAGAAGATTGAAGAATTCCTCCGCAAGATGGGACATAATGAAGCCAAGGTGGTGCAAAGCTTGAAAGAAGCTCCACAACAGATCTCTATTATGGACTTGGTTTTCTCTTCAGAAGATCACCGAAAGGTCTTACTGAAAATATTAGAAGAAGCCCACTTGCCAAAGACATCAGATGTTGAAAAATTCCATCATCTGGTGGATCACATCTTCAATAGCAATGAGATATCCTTCACTGATGATGACATACCTCCCGAAGGGAAGGGTCATTATAAATCGTTGAACATAGCAGTGATATCTTTCGGATATATGGTCGGAGGAGTGCTAATAGATGGAGGATCATCCCTAAACATCTGCCTCTATGCCACATTGGAAAAAATAAACATCAATCTCAATAGGATTTGAAGCAGCCATACAATCATCAAAGCCTTTGATGGATCTCGGCGAAATGCTATCGGAGATATTGAATTACCCGTGGAAATTGGTCCACATACATTCTACATATCCTTCTAAGAGCTCAAAATCACTACAGGATGTAATTTACTGGCGGGAGACGTCCCATCCACTCTTCATCAACAACTTAAGTATATCATTAACAATAATCTGGTCACTATCAATGCTAAGGCAGAGTATCTTGTTCAAATTGATATACCTCTCATCAGTTTCAATGAAGAAGTTGAACCTGTCAACTTCTAGGCCCTTGAGGTGAGCAACACTCACTATTATCCCATTGGGGCTCCACCTCTGAAACCTAGAGTATCCACCGAGGTAATGTCGGCCAGTCAAGAGATGATATCCTTGGGTTTCTAACCAGGACATGGGTTAAGAAAGAATCAGCAAGGAATCAAATGCTCAAATTCAAGTTCCCAGCCAGACAGAAAAGGCAGGACTATACTAGTCCTTGGGGTCTAGTTACAGGAACCCGCACAAGCATACACCGATTCCTTCATCCACAAGAGTATTGCCTAAACCTATAAATACAAATTATGTAAGGCCTCTACAAAAAATTCCTATTTCTGTGGCGGGTATACTGTTTCCTAAGCCGATACCGATTAAAGTAAAAGAAGTCCTGATTCCAGACCCAGACATGGTGGAAAGGAATCAAAGGCGTAAATAAGAGATAAAGAGATATTTGTCAAACATGCGCGTCTTGATCCATACAGAGGGTATGAATAAGGACATCCCAGATTATGATTGTCCAGACAACATGGTCATCATTCAAAAGGAGGAGGAAGATAACATCCCCTTCATCACAGCTATCCATCAAGGCTTGACCCTTGGCAATTGGAGCACCACTCCTTACATTTGCCGAAAAGGGTAAAAAGGGCAGAAAATCCCTCTATCACGTAGATAGCAATAAACTGCTTACTTTTGTTGCATAGTATTAGCAGTTATTTTTGTCATTTCATGCTAATACTCTATATGATTAAACAGTTTCGTATATTAAGTGAAAGCATTTTGTTTCAAGGACTGCCTATTCTTCACAAGGACTGCAACTTTGATGTAAAGTTGGACTCTGACTTGATGGAGATTGAACAAGAGGACTATGAGGTACCTCAGGAGATCAAAGAATGGGTCAAAGATAAAGCCAAGCCTAATCTTGATCAAACTACCTCCTACAACCTTGGAACCTTAGAAAACCCCAAACAAATCCAGATTGGTATGGACCTTACTCCAAGCCAAAGGAATGACATGGTTACTCTATTGACTTAATTCCAGGATGTTTTTGCATGGTCTCACGAAGACATGGTCGGTTTTTTGACTGACATCGTCATTCATCACCTCCTCATCAAAGAGAGATTCAAGCCAGTCAGACAGAAACTCAGGCGATTAAAACCTGAGTGGAGTCTGAAAGTGAAAGAAGAAATTGTGAAACAATTTCAAGTTGGCATCACCATGGTATCAACATACCCTAAGTGGCTATCCAACATAGTTCCCGTGCCTAAACCCGGAGGGAAGGTGCGAGTTTGCGTGAATTACAAGGATCTGAACAAAGCTTGTCTCAAAGACAGCTTTCTCGTACCATTCATCCATATACTCATTGACAATACAGCTCAGTATGGCATATACTCCTTCGCCGACTGCTTTGCTAGGTATCACCAAATCATGGTTGCTGAAGAGGATGATGAGAAAACTGCATTCATCACTCTTTGGGGAACCTTTTGCTACAGACGGTTGTCATTCGGCCTCATCAATATCAGAGCTACCTATCAGCGAGCCATGATGGCTCTTTTCCATGATTTAATGCACAAAGAGATAGAAGTCTATGTGGATGACATCATTGTTAAATCCAGAAGAGAGGAAGACCGCTTAGATCATCTCAAAAAGCTTTTCAACTGGTTGCGTAAGTATAACTTGAAGCTAAATCCGGCCAAGTGCGCCTTTGGAGTCAAATCAGGCAAGTTGTTGGGTTTCCTAGTAAGCCACAAAGGCATTGAGTTGGATCTTACAAAAATCCAGGCCATCACGGAAATGCCCATACCTCAGACAGAGAGGAAAATACGGGGAGTTTTGGGAAGAATCAACTTCATCAGTCGATTCATCTCCGAACTCACAGCAACCTATGAACCTATCTTCAAATTGTTAAGGAAGAACTCCTCCAAGAAATGGAACAAAGAGTGTCAAAAAGCCTTCCTTTCAATCAAAAAGTAATTGGTCAAAGCTCCTGTTTTGGTACCTCCCAGGGATGTTATTCCCCTGTTTATGTACCTGTCAATCAATGACAATGCCATGGGCAACATGCTGGGGCAGAAAGATGATAGAGGCCAAGAAAGAGCTATCTATTACCTTAGCAAAAGATTCAGCACCAACGAGCACAAATATAGCTTGATTGAGAAAACTTGTTGTTCTTTAGCATGGGCTTCCATGAGATTACAACATTATCTCCATGGTCACACAACTCATCTCATATCCCGCATGGATCTTCTCAAGTATATGTTCAGCAAACCTATGTTGAATTGTCGACTGTCCAAATGGCAGTTGATCCTCTAGCAATTTAACATCATCTACGTGACTCAAAGGTCTATCAAATGTTAAGGAATTACGGATCAACTGGCCGCCGCACCTTCAGGGGATTTCAAACCTTTGAAAACATATTTCCCCGATGAAGGGGTACTAACAATTCAGCAACACAATCAGGGCAATACACACCAACCCTGGAGGATTTATTTTGATGGAGCTGTAAACATGAAAGGTGCTGGAGCTGGAGTAGTTCTAGTATCCATTTTGGGAGAGCAGTAGCCCGTTGCCATCAGTTTGTCAACACCAATAAACATAGCTGAGTAAGATGGCTGCATCATGGGGTTGAAGCTAGCCCAATCCATGGGCGTTAATCAGTTAATTGTCTTTGGAGATTCTGAACTAGTAATCAGACAAACCACGTGGATCTATCACACCAAAGAATTACATTTACTGCCTTACCATCAGCAAGTTATCCAGATGGTTTTGGAGTTTGAAGAAATATCATTCATCCACATTCCTCAGAACAGGAATGACTTTACGGATGCACTAGCAACTTTGGCCTCCTTGATCAACATACTTGATAAGGAAGACATGCCAAATATCACATTTACCCGGCAAAAGGCACCAGCCTACGGAAACTACATCGGAGAAGTATCGGATGAACTGCCTCCCATCCAACACCCTTGGTATCAAGATATCAAGGAGTGTCTGCGAGATGGATCTACACCCGCTGAGGCGAGTCAAGCTGAAAGAAAGCGGATCCATAGAATGGCTATGAAATTTTATCAGAGCGGAGATGCTCTCTACAAAAGGGATGCGGGACTAGGCCTTCTCAGATGCCTAGACAAAGACTAAGCTTAGAGGCTCATGGATGAAATTTATGGTAGAGTATGCAGCCCACACATGAGCGGCCCTCTACTTGTCAAGAAAATCCTCAGAACATGACATTTCTGGCTCTCTAACAAGGCTGACTGTGATGATCACGTCAAGAGATGTTATCGATGCCAAATTCATAGGAATGCTATCCACACCCCTCCAAGGGAGCTCCACAATATGAGTTCGTCCTGACCCTTCTCAATGTGAGGAATGGACGTGATCGGGCCAATCGAGCCCAAAGCCAGTAATGGTCATCGGTTTATCTCCACCATGATCGACTACTTCACCAAGTAGGTAGAAGCAGCCTCCTCCCACAGGGTTACTAAAGAGGTTATCATTGGTTTCATCAGAAATAATGTCATTTGTCGATACGGACAATCAGAGGTGATTGTATCAGACAATGCCAAAAATCTCAACAATCAAATGATGGAGGAACTATGCAGTAAATTCCACATCAAACATCTCAACTCCGTCATCTATCGTCCAAAGATGAATGGTGTTGTTGAAGCGGCTAATAAGAATATCAAAAAGATCATGCAAAATATGTCTGCCAATCACAAAGGATGGATTGACCTGTTACCTCTGACTCTATTAGCCTACATAACGTCAATGCGCACTTCCACTGGGGCAACCCCCTACTCATTAACATGTGGCATGGAAGCAGTTCTCCCCATAGAGGTGGAAATGGAATTCCTGAGAGTGTTGATAGATGCTCAGCTGGATGAAGACCAATGGTTACAAGATCGACACCACCAATTATCTCTAATAGATGAAAGGCGGACCATAATCATCTTCCATGGTCAGTTATACCAACAGAGGATCGAACGATCCTACAACAAGAATGTTCGGCTAAGGCAATTCAAAGAACATGACTTGGTCTTGAAAAAGGATCTTGACAACCAAGATCAATCTAAAGGAAAATTTGCCCTAAACTGAGAAGGCCCATTTGTTATCAAGGAGGTATTGATAGGAGGAGCCCTCAGATTACAAGAGATGGATGGCAAGGAATTTCCCCAACTCATCAACTTGGACACCGTGAAATGGTACTATGTCTGAAGTTACCTGCAAACCAGCATCCTGGTTCTGGATCATCAGATCCATCAGGAAATTCAGGTTTTCAAAACATTTCTCACTACATACAATCCTCACCACTTCAGTTTGTCCCGCCAGGGATAAAACCTTTCACAACTTTAGTTTGTCCCACCAGGGATAAAACAACTTTCTTCATCACTTTAGTTTGTTTGTCCCATCAGGGACGAACTACACAGACCTGATCTCCCTAATACACGAGAGTACGTAGGCAGCCATTTTTATGGTCCGGTCTAACTATAGAAAAACAAAAAAAAATCTCTCAACACTTTTCACCCTTCAACATACAACTTTCAACCTTTTCACGCTAGGTTGGAACTACGCAAACCTGGTCTCCCCCTCATCAATGGGAGTACATAGGCAGCCATTCACGGTGTGGTTTTACCCATACCAAAAACACAAAACCCTTTCAACAGTACTAGGATCATCTTTCTACTTTCAATCCAAACCATAAGAGATGGAACTACCTGATTTCCTCAATACACGGGAATACATCGACAACCGTCTGTGGGGTGGTTAAACCATACCTCATTGACTTAGACCAAAGGGATGGAACTACCTAGTCTCCCCACATAAATGGGAGAAAAATCGACGACCATCTAAGCTGTGGTTGAATCCTCAAAGAGAAACACCAATATATAAGAGATGGAACTACTTGAGCTCCCCAATACAAAGGAGTATCGGTGACCATCTGTGGGGCGGTCAACCTCAAAGAGGAAAGCCACAATCATCTCCATAACCACATCCAGAAACCAATTCCAAAACACCAAAGGGTAGGGGAATACAAAGATAAATGATCCATTCTGAAAGATCCTGAGACATCTCAATGTCCATCCATCAAGGAGGAGTTTAGAATACATCAAGATCACAAGCCCTGGAGAACATGCAACTATCAAGCAAGTAATAAGGCATAACTAAAATGGAAGTGAATTAAAACATATTTCCTTGCCAAATAATTCCGTTTTGATATATACAATGTGTCCTGTACATGACAAAAATGGCTAACCTAGTCTATGCAGGAAAATCAAAGCTAATCTACAAACTAGTGGGTAAGCGAGCCATCAAGTCTAACATGGCTTCCCTCCCAGAAGATGGAGGTAACTCTATGAGCTTCTGCCCTAGGGTATCCACACGAGCCAGTAGATCTATAACCATCTGCATGGTGATACTATGCTCATTAATGAATGTACTTATCTCTGCAATGATATCAGCATTATGAGATCACAATGTAGTACTATTTGTAGTGGCAGCATCTCGGGCAGCTAGAGCACCATTTCGCTCAATAACAGCTGCATCTCTAGCCTCATCTCGCTCAATAATAGCGGTATCCCTGTGAGCTAGAGCATCATCTCTCTCAACTAGAGCGAGATCTCTACCAGAAAGAGCTGTCAACATCAAGGCCCTAGCTTGATCCCTCTCAAACGTCATCAGATGTAGACTCTGCTCTAAATACTCTGCATAATGTGGAGTCACAGTAGTAGTATTACTGGGGGAATTAACCAGAGCTGTTAACAACCCAGCAAACAACTCATCCTCAGTGGGAGAATCAGGGTCCTCCATAGGCTCCTCACTATTAGAATCAGCACCCGGCTCTAAGGATATAACCCTAGCCGATGCAATCTCTACCTCCAACCATGCAGAATACTCTGTAGAATGACCTAGATGGCTAGTAGTAAATTTAGCCTTCTCACGTTAGGTCCAACAGGCATAAATCCTGGATAAATCCTCTGCTGATAGAAGCCGAGATGATAAACGCTGACCCAATGCCCCATCAAAGGGATGAACATCCTGAAATTGGTCAAACTGTGCCATCACAACCAGTGGATGATATGTGGTCACACCCCTCAAACCAGCCAGGGGAAGATAATCCATGCTAGTTATATAAGTGATAAAGCTGTAGGGGGAGCTGAGCCCTGAACACGATAAAATATCAAACGGATCCTCGATCCCTGACAAGAAAGCCGACCAAGAAGCTGCGTCTGTACACTCCGCCGGCTGAAAGGAGTATGCCATGGCTATCTCATGGAAAAAACAATACCCATGGCGTTGAAAAGTACCAATCGGTCGCAAGTGTGTTATAAACCACACGTACAATAAGACCGAGCTGCCTGTAAACACCCCCGCAGAATTGGTATGGAAATATGTGGCTGACCTCAAGGTCTCTACCAAGATCATCGATAAGATGGTAAGTCCTTCCCGGAGAGCTCTGACTATCATGAGCACACCGATATCTAAATGGTTCGTGCAGAAATAAGCCACTATACACATCAAGAGTATGTCTACTCGGGCAACATGCCAATCATCCTTTAAATCGGTGAAATCCCCGAAGTACCGCAGATAACTGTCCAATGACCCAAATTTATCTATCAAAAAACTCATGGACACTACATGCCCCGAGGAGATCTCATCCAGGGCAACTTTGGGCCTCAAACCTGTGAGGGTCATAAACTAACGGCTCATATCCTCGACAGCCATCTGAGCGCAAGGCCTATCCAATGGCAAGTCTGTAAGACAGTCGTACTCCTCAAAGGTGAGAGTCAACTCCTGGGTCTCAAATCGAAACACCTGGCTATTCGATACCCAATGCTCTAGCATGCCCTCTACAAGGTCCAATGGATCCTAGAGTGTCAGGAGGGTCATAGAGTGATGCAACAGCTGATCAACTGTCACCCGATCCAGGGAGGACAAAATGTCATACCACAATCTCAATGAAGATACCATCAATACTAGTGGGGTATGATCGATCTAGCTAACTATCGATGGAGACATCTATAGGGCCGTGTCATAAGACCATCCAGGGGTCAATGCTAAACTCATCTCTGGAATTGAATGTCCATAAACATAATGCATAATAAACAACATATGACAATATGATGTAGGGAATGAAAAATAGTATACATACATTCCTAAGTACATCATCATCTAAATACATCATCTATGTGTACAACTGGAAAAATACAGGGAAATGGGGCACAACCGCCCAACAACTGACAGAGGCCTATCAAACGATATAACGAGAATGGGACACAGCTGCCCAATATCTAACAGAGGCCTATCAAAATATATAGCAAGAAATGCATCAGAAGAAGTCAATAATGTTGATGTCAACATCATCCAACCTATCCATCTGATGTAACTCCTCCTGAGTCATTGAATCTCTGCCAATAGGGATATCAGGCCGATACAACGGAAGATCTGTACTGAAAAAACCATCTGAATATGGGCCACCTGAAGGGCCAGCCCTAGAGCTGGAAGGATCAAAAGAATCTTCCTTGGAAGGATCTCTGCCCAAATGCCGGATAAAAAAATGTGCCCGGTCCAACTAATGGGTCAAACTAGATGAGTAGGCTCTCAGACGTAGGCAATCCAATCCGTCATCATGATGGAACCAAAAATCATATCCCCCTATAAACTGTGTGGCGCGGGTCTGGGCTTCAATGGTGTGAGGGAACTACCAGCGGTAAAATGCCTCCTGAGTGAACGGTCCCTCTAACAAAGTAAAACCATCAACTCCTACCAATAGGATATCAATGATCGGCGATTGTGACACAGGAAAATAGCGTCTGGCAGGAGGACAGATCAGGATGCGAATCTCTCATGTAGTGCTCCTAATAGCACGCTCTCCTAAATAGAGCTCTCAACCTCCATCTATGAAGACGGGAATTCGACAAGTGGACATCACATACTTGATACCAGTCGGGAAACCACCCTCGAAGCCAATTGTCAAATAGTTCTCAGAGTAAGGAACCCATGTAATGACATCAACTGTCAATAACTCTAACTGTAAGCGCAAATGGGTGAAACCCGTAGCTATAGGATCCTCCGTCAAAGTGGAGTGATGCCATCGTCGTCCCTGTGGATAGGTGTCTAAACCTAGCAGGCTAACGGGACGAAGACATGGGAGCCTCTCATAGGCCCAAAACTGCCAATACAAGATCAAAATATCTGCGGTCAGTCAAACTTTTAACCCGAACATGGGAAATCAAAAGAGAAATACTCACCAACAGGAATGGGTAGAACCCTTACCAAGCCTCTATCAAACCCTGTGAGCGCAGGAGCATTCCCCTGAGGAAGTAGGCAAAGGTATAGGAACCCCAATCAAACTTTCCAATACGGTCCACATCCCGTGTGGCGCTGACTAAAGCGAATGACACCGTAGAAGAGTTATCTGCTAAGAAACAACCCCTAAGGATGATCAGGAACAATCGTCGAAGGATGAGATCTCTGACCCTAGGATCATCAGGTAATGGCTCAATCAAAGCCCCATTCACAACATCTACACTCAAAGGACCAGTACGGACTGTCCTGCCTTTGAGCGCCGTAGTCAGGACTCCTAGCAAGGATCTGACGGCAGTCAGGGAAATGTCAACCATACAAGGTACTGTTGCCTCAAAAAACTCCATACCAGTGATGAACTGTTAATCCATCGGTGTCATCATTACCTCATAATCTAGCAAATAGAGAGACTGAGTCTGGTGAAACCAGCGCTCAGACAACGCCCTGAGGTAACCCCATGGACAACGGCGGGGGAGGATTGAGAAGAAAACCTAAAAGCCCTAAGCATGCACAATCTCTCGGTACTCTGGATAGAGAGTCTGGTATAGAGAATGTATGCTAAACCAGTTCCCTCGAGGCTGCATAAAGTCGGGAACCTGCATCACAATGCAAATCAACATCAGAACCCTTGACCCCCACAAATGGGAAAAGGAAGAACCGCTCATCTTTTACCTCATTCGCATGCAGATAGATCGAGGGGTGGAGACTCAAATCATCTAGAAGCTTTGGATTCGTCACATTTATGGCTGAAAGCTCCCTGCGGGAAATAGAAGCAGAAGGAGCAGGATCCGCAACTGGTACATCCTAGTGCTCAACATCTGGTACCTCAACCCGGATAGGACGAATAACTGACTCCGTTAACTTACGAGGCTGTCAGGCTGGGCAAGGCTGAGGCACATCTGAAGCTCTCCTCCTCACACCTGAAGAGGTCCTACGGGAGCTACTCGGTTGGTCTGGATCCATATATCTGGACAAAAGTCTCCAAATCACCTCAGAAAGGGTGTGGTAAATTCTAACCTGGAGCTCATTAAATGCATTTTATGTCTATATGCATGCATGCATTACTTTAACATACGTCTACAGTAAAGTTGAAAATGCATGTTCATTCGATGCCTAGACTCGTGAAAAAATTTCACTAGAGTGTCCTTTGTAAAAAGGACTATTCACATGCGCATAGGCATGACTAGGAAGCCATTCAGTAGCACACCAACTCAAAGTCATAAACATCCTATATGCATGTATCAAAGTCATAATCCATAAGGGTAGCCTAATTACCAGGATTACTTTATTTCAGAACCTTTGCTCATTTGTCCTCAAATAGGATAAAAAATAGCAGAAAAAGGTGCCAAATTGACTGTTTTAAAAGTCAAATTTTTTCATATCAATATGTTCAGCATGGTTAAATACTAACATTTATTATGTTGAATAATATTTATCAAGTCATATGAGTGTGCATATTCACTACTATGTGTTTAGAAGCATTTCATGTGATATCCCACTTTCCAATGGTCAAAATTGGAAAAGAAGTCATGTATACGTTACCTAAATAATGCAGAACAACTGTACGGTGACGGATTTTGCAGAAAACAACCCGAACTCAGTAGATCTGAAGAAGAAATCTCGAATTCTCAATGTGGCTTCAAGTGAAAATAACTTAACAAAGCGAAAGGAAGTGAGATATAGACCCACAGGTGGTCGTGGGTGTACGTGCGGAAACCGTGGGTCCAGCTACGGTGACCCTGGGTGATCCCCACCCCCTCCGGCTCGATCAAATTTGAGTTGCAAAGGAGGTCCCCTTAGCTGAAAAGTCAAATTAGGAAAAAAGATGCTACACGATTAAGTGGAAAAGCCGGAAATCCTGATTTTTAAATACCAAATTGCGGGTCTACATATCAATCATTGGTATTCGCCCAAACACAGGGTTTACAAAACCGATGATTAAAACTACTGAAAGCTACCGTTGGGAATACCTCCTGAAGGCCCGATGCCATTATTAGGATTGTAATTGCAATCAAAACCATACATCTCGTCAGAAATCTATCCCCAGTGGAGATTTCATACATCTTTAGCTGTTGAATGACATTTCAGCGAAGATCAGGCAACCCTGATATTACCAGCCGTTGGAAGTAACTCCAGTGAAGCATCGGAGGTGGTCCAATGATATTAGTCGTTAAAGGACATTTCAGCGAAGGTCAGGCAACCCTGACATTACCAGCCGTTGGCAGTAACTCTAGCAAAGCATCGGAGGTGGTCCGAAGATATTAGTCGTTGAAGGACATTTCAGTGAAGGTCAGGCAGCCTTGACATTACCAGTCGTTGGCAGTAACTCCCGCGAAGTATCGGAGGTGGTCTGATGATATTAGCCGTTGAAGGACATTTTAGTGAAGATCAGGCAACCCTGATATTACCAGCCGTTGGCAGTAATTCCAGTGAAGCATCGGAGGTGGTCTGATGATATTAGCCGTTGAAGGACATTTCAGTGAAGATCAGGCAACCCTGATATTACCAGTCGTTGGCAGTAACTCCAGCGAAGCATCGGATGTGGTCCATTGATGTTAGCCGCTGAAGGACATTTCAGTGAAGATCAGGCAGCTCTGATATTACCAATCGTTGGCAGTAACTCCAGTAAAGCATCGGAGGTGGTCCGATGATATTAGCCATTGAAGAACATTTCTGCGAAGATCAGGTAACCCTGATATTACCAGCCGTTGGCAGTAACTCTAGCGAAGCATCGTATGTGGTCCGATGATATTAGCCGTTGAAGGACATTTCAGTGAAGATCAGGCAACCCTGATATTACCATCCGTTGGCAGTAACTCCAGCGAAGCATCGGAGGTGGTCCGATGATGTTAGCCGCTAAAAGACATTTCAGCGAAGATCAGGCAGCTCTAATATTACCAGCCATTGGCAGTAACACCAGTGAAGCATCGGAGGTGGTCCGATGATATTAGCCGTTGAAGGACATTTTAACGAAGGTTAGGCAACCTTGACATTGCCAGCCATTGTCAGTGACTCCAGTGAAGCATCGGAGGTGGTCTGATGATATTAGCCGTTGAAGGACATTTCAATGAAGATCAGGCAACCCTGATATTACCAGTCGTTGGCAGTAACTCCAGCGAAGCATCGGATGTGGTCCGTTGATGTTAGCCGCTGAAGGACATTTCAACGAAGATCAGGCAGCTCTGATATTACCAATCGTTGGCAGTAACTCCAGCAAAGCATCGGAGGTGGTCCGATGATATTAGCCATTGAAGGACATTTCTGCGAAGATCAGGCAACCCTGATATTACCAGCCGTTGGCAGTAACTCTAGCGAAACATCGGAGGTGGTCCGATGATATTAGCTGTTGAAGGACATTTCAGCGAAGGTCAGACAACCTTAACATTACCAGCCGTTGGCAGTAACTCTAGCGAAGCATCGGAGGTGGTTCGATGATATTAGCCATTAAAGGATATTTCAGTGAAGATCAGGCAACCTTGATATTACCGGTCGTTGGCAGTAACTCCAGCGAAGCATCGGAGGTAGTCCGATGATATTAGCCGTTGAAGGACATTTCAGCGAAGTTCAAGCAGCCTTAACATTACCAGCCGTTGGCAGTAACTCCAGCAAAGCATCGGAGGTGTTCCGATGATATTAGCCGTTGAAGGATATTTCAACAAAGATACCCTAATATTACCAGCCATTGGTAGTAACTCCAGCGAAGCATTAAAGGTGGTCCAATGATGTTAGCTGTTGAAGAACATTTCAGCAAAGATCAGGCATCCCTAACATTACTAGCCATTGGCAGTAACTTCAGCGAAGCGTCAGAGTTGATCCGATGATGTTAACCATTCACTACAAGAAATCATACATTTTATGACGAAATTTTTGCCACGCATAAAAAATTATCACAATTTGTTAATTAATAATTACGAAATTCATAATTGTCATTAAAACTTTTGCTTTTGTGACGACTTTTACTTTTGTTACTATTAATCATTTATATCGTCACTAATTTACACATTTGATGACGATTAACAAAATTTCGTCACAAGTTATTTTGGAGGTAGAATTTTTTACCAAAATTTTGGAGGGAAACCTTTTAGTGACATTTTGTAATAATTGATGACAGTATTTATTGTCACAAAATATTTCATTCGATGACAACATAATAGTTTGTCATTAATTATTTGTAAAATTTAGCGACAATGTGCTTTCGTCACAAATGTTCGCATTTAGTGACGCCAAATACAAATTTATCACAATTTTATTTGGAGGCAAAAATTTTCTAAAAATTTTTAGAGGAAAATTTTTTAAAGACGAAAAAATAATAATCTATGACAATTTTTATTGTCGCAAATACCTACTTTATATGACGAGATACTCATTCGTCACTAATTAGATGAGTGGATAAGTGACAAAATAGTTCGTCATAAAGTCTTATATTTAGTGACAAAGTACGTAATATCGTCACAATTTTATTTGGAGACAAATTTTTTTTAATAAATTTTGGAGGCAAATTTTGTAAAGACGAAAAATTAATAAGTTATGACAATTGTTATTGTCACAAATACCAATTTTATATGACGAGAGACTCGTTTGTCACTAATTAGATGAGTGGTTAAGTGACAATAATGATTCGTCATAAATATTTATATTTAGTGACAAAGTACGTAATATCGTCACATTTTTATTTGGAGGCAAATTTTTTTTAAAGAAATTTTGGAGGCAAATTTTGTAAAGACGAAAAATTAATTATTTATGACAATTTATATTGTCACAAATACCAATTTTATATGACGAGATACTATTGCGTCACTAATAGGATGAGTGGATAAGTGACAACACTGGTTCGTCATAAATTCTTATATTTAGTGACAAAGTATGCAATGGCGTCACATTTTTATATGGAGACAAAATTTTCCAAACAAACTTGTATCCAAGAGACGTCATCGATTTTCCTTTCATCATTGGCAGCCTCCATGTGACGCCCCCAAAATTAGGTATACATCACCCATCTTGGGTCGTCAGATACATAGTACAGAATATAAATACAACGTACTAATACAACTGTCGTGTACAATACGACAAAATATAAACTGTGAGTTTGAATACAAATATTATCTTCTAGAGAGTATTCATACTCAAAAGGAGTCCTCGTTACATTTATTAACACACCATTACATAGAATAGTGAGGACTACTAACTAATACTATCATTCGAACCATCACTCCGTTCCCCGACTTGCCCCAGCTACGTTCTCATTTCCTGAAGAGAACAGTGAAAGAAAGGGTGAGCTCAACTAGCCCAGTAAGAAATATTATGACTAAGATAATGCAGAATAAATTATCATTAGCCTTCAACAATGTTAAACTGATAAAATATAATAGACATCAAGTTTAACTGCAGCGGAACAAGCAATCCATTAAAAGAGTCAAGTAGAAAATAAACTCTACTATCTTTTATGATTTAAAAGATTTTCCAACACTGTGATCGCTGAGACTCATCTTAATAAAATAATCCACATCATCGAATCACCCCTGCACTACGGCCAAGGATATTCGTATATTCATTAATGGTCATGATCATGCCAACAACTGCCCATCAATGCACTACGGGCCAATGAGGACTTTTACCACATCATTCGTAACATTACGGTCATGATTACACCGAATAATCCCTGGTCATAATCATACCAAGTCCATCTATGCACTACAGGCCACAGATGACTTTCAACATTTTATAAACATGAGGATGATGACAATGATATAAGAATTCAATAAAACAAGTTCAAGAATTAATTTATCCAAGAATTAACAACGTCCAAATTGTCAACATGATACTACTTTGTGGAGTAAAATTCAAGAATGATCAGGAGAATATTTTCATGAATAGATACTAGATGAAGCGCAAATGTCAAGGATATTTCATAAATTTCATGGAGTATAGAAGTCAAAACTTAACCAACTGAGTATAATAAAGAATGAAATAACAAAAGAAATCACCATGCATGCGATAGACCGCACAGACAGGTTATTCTTAACAGAATAATAATAATGGAACCAGGTCCGGCGTAACCGCACAGACAGGATATTCCGACAGAATAATAAATAATGGAACCAGGTCCGGCGTAAAAGCACAGACAGGATATTCCGACAGAATAATAAATAATGGAACCAGGTCCGGCGTAAACGCACAGACAGGATGTTCCGACAGAATAATAACAAGACGGAACCAGGTCCGGTGTAAAACACACAGACAGGATGTTCCAACAGAATAATAATAAAAACGGAACCAGGTCCGGTGTAAAACACACAGACAGGATGTTCCAACAGAATAATAATAAAAACGGAACCAGGTCCGGTGTAAAACACACAGACAGGATGTTCCAACAGAATAATAGAAGAATGTCACCAAGTATAGGGTAGATCCGCGTATACAGGTTATTCCAACAGAATAATAGGAAATGGAATAACAACAGTTCTCTTCATGAATAAGAAAGAATAACACCCCTTACCGTTTTAAAGAAGAGCTGAAGTAAGGAAGTAGTTAAGTAGCAGAATACTCTTCTTCTCTCTCTCTATAGTTTCTCTCTATAGTTTCTCTCTCTAGAGTTCAGTGAATTCGTAAGAAATAATGAAGGAATGAGCTGCTATTTATAGAAAAATAGAATGCATAGTAACTAATCCATGAACGGTCCAGATTGATTACTTTAATCTGACGGTCCATATTTAAAGAAAAATCTTTTAAATAAAATATAATATATTCTATTTATAGAATAACTTTAATAAAGTATTTTGTTTTATATAAAAAGATGTTTCTGTTTTATTACGTTAATAATACGAATAAAACAAAACGTCATTATCGCTAAATAATTCATATTATTAACTGACAATAATAGAATCAAACTGAGTGACTTCTCACATAAGCATTAATAATCAATACCGTGTGCTACTATGCAACCACACGTATTACTGTACTTTTACTACCGAGTAGTTCAACAGTAACAATGGTAAAACTTCCGTCGTTATTTTTAATAAAATATTTTTGTCGTTTTCTCAATCCGACAATAATTCCGTTGTGGGGTCCACCAATGATTGTGTCGTTGTACGAATATTCCCTGTTAAAACGAATATTCCCCGACCAATCGAATATTATATAACAACTTGCGTACTTTGCAAAATTTATAAATATTACCCACAACTATAATATTATATCAAATTAACTCCATAATATTCAAAAATGATATTTATAGAAAATTCATCTTTATTTATAAAAGTTGGGGTCTTACAACCTCCCCTTCTTATGAAATTTCGCCCTCGAAATTAGGGTACGTACCTGGTATGTCGAAGAGGTAAGGATACCTTGATTTCATTTCAGATTCTAACTCCCAAGTCATTTCCTCAACATCGTGGTTTCTCCACAAAACTTTGACTTGAGGTATAACCTTGGAGCGTAGAATATGTTCCTTCTTATCCAAGATTTGAACAGGAACTTCTTCATACGTCAAATCCTCTGCTATTTCGTCCGGTTCTAACTCAATAATGTGGTTCGGGTCTTCCACATATTTGCGTAACATGGATATGTGAAAAACGTTATGAACACGAGACATACTTGGCGGTAAAGCGAGTCTATAAGCCACAGTTCCTACTCGATCGAGGATTAAAAATGGACCGATGAATCGAGGATTGAGCTTTTCTCTCTTTCTAAATCTCGTAACTCCTTTCCATGGAGCAACACGTAAGAACACATGATCTCCTACATCAAATTCCACGTCCTTTCGATGAAGATCAGCATAACTCTTTTGTCGATCTTGTGAGGTTTTTATACGTTGTCGGATCGTTTGAATCTTTTCTGTAGTCATACGTACCAACTCCGGTCCCAACAACGTTGCTTCACCCACCTCATCCCAGCATACTGGAGAACGACATTTTTTTCCATACAATGCTTCGAATGGAGCCATGCCAATACTTGCTTGATAACTGTTGTTGTAGGAAAACTCCACCAATGGTAAGAACTTGTCCCAACTTCCCTTGAAGTCAAAGACACAGAGTCTTAATAAATCTTCTAGAGTTTGAATAGTCCTCTCTGATTGTCCGTCCGTCTGAGGATGATATGCCGAACTAAATCGTAAATCCGTGCCCATAGCTTTTTGTAAACTAACCCAAAATCGTGAAGTGAATCTTGGGTCTCGATCAGAAACTATGGATGCTGGCATACCATGCAGTCTTACAATCTCGTTTATGTACATACGAGCAAGACGTTCAAGTGTATAAGTTTCTCGTATCGGTAAGAAATGAGCAGACTTGGTCAATCTATCAACAATGACCCAAATCGCATCAATACCTTGAGAAACCCTAGGAAGACCGGTAACGAAATCCATGGTAATGTGCTCCCACTTCCATTCTGGAATTTCAAGTGGTTGCAATGGACCTTTTGGTACTTGATGCTCCGCTTTGACTCGTTGACAAGTTAGACACCTTGAGATAAACAGCGCTATCTCTCTCTTCATATTGCTCCACCAAAATGTATGACGAAGATCATGATACATTTTGGTACTTCCAGGATGTATTGCAAACGGTGTGTTGTGCGCCTCCATCATGATTTCATACTTTAAATCAGGGTTGTTAGGAACACAAAGTCTGGAGTTGACTCGAAGTATTCCTTCTTCATCGATTCTTGCTTCCGGCATAGCACCTTCTTGCACTTTCTTCCTCATACGCATCAGCTCCAGGTCCGTAGCTTGAGCAGCTTTAACCTTATCGATTAAAGTTGGTTCTACTCGTATATTCGACATCATCACATGGGTCCCTGGAGTCTTTAACTCTATCTCCATCCTTTGCAAGTCACACAAAATGGGCCTTTGCGTTGTTAATATTGCACTTGTACCCGCATATGATCTTCTACTCAATGCGTCAGCTACCACGTTCGTTTTTCCAGGATGGTATTGAATGGTATGATCATAATCTTTCAACAGTTCAAGCCAACGTCGTTGTCGCATGTTGAGTTCCTTTTGAGTGAAGAAATATTTGAGGCTTTTATGATCCGTAAAGATCTCCACTTTCTCCCCATACAAGTAATGCCTCCAAATTTTAAGTGCAAAGACAACAGCTGCCAACTCTAGATCATGAGTAGGATAATTCCTCTCATAATCCTTGAGTTGTCTTGATGCATAGGCTATGACTTTTCCATGTTGCATGAGAACACATCCCAACCCTTTGCTCGAAGCATCACTGTAGATGACAAATCCCTCCGAGCCAAATGGTATTGTTAGAACAGGTGCTGAAATGAGTCTCCTCTTGAGTTCTTGAAAACTCTGCTCACATTCTTCGCTCCAACCAAACTTTGTATCTTTCCGAGTCAGCTGAGTTAATGGAGTAGCGATTCGAGAAAATCCTTCCACGAATCTCCGATAATAACCAGCTAAACCAAGAAAGCTACGTACCTCGGTCACTGATTTAGGTTGCTCCCAGCTTTGAATAGCTTCAATCTTTGCCGGGTCAACCGATATTCCACGACTTGATACTACGTGCCCAAGGAATGCTACCTCTTCCAGCCAGAACTCGCATTTCTTTAACTTGGCATAAAGTTTGTATTCACGAAGCTTTTGGAGTACCAACCTCAACTGTTGCTCATGATCTTCACGGCTTTTAGAATAAACAAGGATGTCATCGATAAAGACTACCACAAAGTGATCCAAATATTCCTTGAATACCCTGTTCATCATATCCATGAAGGCAGCAGAAGCATTAGTCAATCCAAAAGACATAACTAAGAATTCATAATGCCCATACCGAGTTCTGAAGGCAGTCTTTGGAATATCCTCAGTTCTAACCTTCAGTTGATGATATCCAGAACGAAGATCGATCTTTGAAAAGAATTGTGCTCCTTGCAACTGGTCAAACAGGTCATCAATACGTGGCAATGGGTACCTATTTTTGATGGTGACATGATTCAACTTCCGATAATCAATACAAAGTCGCATACTCCCATCTTTCTTCTTCACGAACAGAACAGAAGCACCCCAAGGAGAAGTACTAGGACGAATAAAACCAATGTCTAACAATTCCTGCAGTTGGGTCTTTAACTCCTGAAGTTCAATAGGAGCCATTCGATATGGGGTTTTGGAAATGGGTTTTGTACCGGGTTCAAGGTCGATACAAAATTCAATTTTACGCTCTGGGGGTAGACCAGGAAGTTCTTCGGGAAATACGTCAGGAAATTTATTAACAACAGAAATATCATTCAAGGCTGACGTATTTTTGTTTAGATCCGTGACATGAGCTAAGAAAGCTTGACATCCATTTTTCAATAAACGAATAGCTTTATGGCTTGAGATGACAGCGATTGATTTTAATGGTTTGGTTGCTTGAATTCGCATAATAGGTCGATTAGGAATATGAAAGCTAACAACCTTACGAAAACAATCAATTTTTGCATGATGAGTAGTTAACCAATCAATCCCTAGAATTACGTCAAATGCAAGTATTTTTAATGAAATCAGATCGACAGGTAATGTGTGGGTACCAACTTGAACCAAACAAGACTTATAAACCGTGGATGTAATGAAGGTTTCTCCCAATGGAGTTTCAACTGCTAAGTCAAAGTCTAATTTCTCCGGAATCAAATTTAATCGATGAGCGCAAGTAGGAGAAATAAAAGAATGGGTAGAACCGGTATCAAATAAAGTATAGACTTCGTTAGAGTTTATGATAAGCTTACCCGTGATGACCTCATTCGGGTTCCTTGCTCTCTGGGAGTTTACAACAAACGCTCTCCCTTGCACAACCGATTTTAACTTTTCTGGGACGGCCTTTGGTGCCTCCATCAAGCTGAATTTGTCTTCGGTAAACGACAAAATCGGGCTAAATGACCTTCTCTTCTACAATTATAACATGCTTTGGACGGCATCGCGCAGTTTGGACTGATGTGCCTGTGACGCCCCCAAAATAGGTATACAACACCCATTCTGAGTCGCCAAAATACATGGTACAGAAACAACTACATCTTTATTATTACAACACAAGAACTGTGAGTTTAAATACAAATATTGTCATTTAGACAATATCCACACTCAAATAAGCCCTCATTACAATTATTGATACATTATTTCACAAAAATAGTGAGGACTACTAAAGTAACTTCTAGAACCATCATTCCATACCCCGACTAGTACTCGCTACATTTTCGCCTCCTGAGAAAAATGGAACAAAAAGGAAAAGGATGAGCTCAACTAGCCCAGTAAAGAACATTATGACTAAGATAATACATAACAAATTATCGTTAGTCTTCAACAGGGAAAAATCTAATAGAATACAATAGACAACAAGTTTTAAATCAATAACTGCAGCGGAAACAGCAAACCATTAGAAGAGTCAAGTAGAGAATGAGTTCTACTATCTTCTAAGATTTAAAAGTCCATCATCAATATTTTATCCCTGTAACAACAATCAATAACCATCTTTAATCAAATATTCATCTTTGCACTACAGGCCAAAGATATTCATTTGTATCACCAGTCGGTCATGTTCATCTCAACACCTGTTCATCTTTGCACTACGGGCCAAAGATATTCATCAGTTAATCATTCATCTTTGCACTACGGCCAAAGATATTCAATAATATCATCATTTAGGACTGAGGATGATGAAAAATATATTAAAGAAAACGAATCCAGTGAAACAAAATAACAAATATTAAGGATTCGTATTTCGATTTATTCATGTCCAAAAATACCTTATAATTATTCATAGTGAAGTAGAATTCAAGAATGATCAAAACATGGATACAATCAAAGCTAGTACCCAGAATAGATATTTTGGACGAAAAGAAGAAAATTTTATTTTTCGGTGAATAGTAACTCGTGAATAGTAACTCGTGAATAGTAACTCATGAATAGTAACCCCGACGTGAAAAGTTCCAAATTTGATAAAAATTTCCAACCAATATTTCGGCATAATGATATTGAAGAAATAATATCATTTTTGAATAAAATAACATCCCTTACCTCGTACAGACAGTACTTCTGGTCGGAATACCGGTATAAGGCTGAAAGACACTTGCTCTGATGAATAGAAACTCTCAAAGTATCTAAATACTCACAAAATACACTCAATAATCTAGAGAGAGAAAGAGAGAAAACTTGTTTCTGGTGTGATTTTCAATTCTAACTTAGCCCTCTATTTATAGGAAAATGTTAGCACGCCGAAGCAGACTTAACCTGCAACCTGATGGCTTTACCTGCTACTATTCCCACCCACCACATTTGAATAAAAATCTCAGCACATTTCTTCACCAACCAAGAGTGGGGCCCACCAATTCTAAAATTTTCTACCAAAATGATTAACTCCGAAAATTCAACAATTTCTGAACCAGTCATCTCGTAAAATTCATAATAAATCATACGTTCATTTTTAACGGTTCAAAATTTGTGGACATATACTCAACTTATATATGTATAACATATCCAAAAATTACCACGATCCAACGGTCGGATTAAAAACTATAACTCCCGCAAAATATCTCAAAAACCCTGATTTTTAATACCTCCATTCCGACAAAAATACTGATAAAAACCTCAACATTAACTCCTTCATTTTTAACCACAAAAATATATCCCTCATTTATATCCACAAAAATAAATATTTCCTTATCATATGAATCAATAATTAATTATTTACAAATAATATTACAGAATCACATTTATGACAACCAGGCCGTTCCCAGGAAAGAGGGGGCTTTCCAATAAGGATTTCTCCTTACTGGCGCGCAATTAGATGACCAAACCTCTCCTTAGACAGAACTTTCTAGACATTGCCAATAATGTTATCTAATAATATTATTCAAATAATATGAATTATTGATCTGATAATGGGAAATACTGTGTAGTGACAATTATTGAAACAACAGTAATATAAAATATCAACGCAGCAATTATTGAATCAATAAAATAAAATACTGAACAGTAAATACTGTAACCATTATTGAGTAGTGCCTTCTTACGTAAGAATCAATAATTGGTGCAATACAGTGTGCTACTGTGTAACAACGCGTATTACTGTGTTTTAACCACCGGGTATTCCAACAGTATTAACGATAACAACTACGCCGTTATTAATAAAAAACATATACTTGTCGTTTTCTTCATCCAATCGCTTTCCGTTATGGGGCCCACAAAAGACTGCGCCGTCGTACGAATATTCCCCGACAGGAAGAATATTCCACGACCAAACGAATATTTCCCGACAACAATGAATATTTTATAACCACTTGCTTATTTAAAATATTTACGCATTTTACCCATAACTAACCTCATTAATCAATTTAACACTTACTATTTCAAAATAATAAATAGAGGGAATTTAAATTTTATTTATTAATAATTTGGGGTCTTACAACCTCCCCTCCTTATGAAATTTCGTCCTCGAAATTGACGTACGTACCTGGTGTTTCGAAAAGATGAGGATACCTCGCTTTCATTTCCGTTTCCAACTCCCAGGTCATTTCCTCAATAGCATGGTTTCTCCACAAAACTTTAACTTGTGGTATGACCTTCGTGCGTAGGACATGCTCCTTTCTATCCAAGATCTTGACAGGTACCTCTTCGTACGTTAAGTCTTCAGCTATCTCGTCCGGTTCTAACTCAATAACGTGGTCTGGGTCTTTCACATATTTACGTAACACAGATATATGAAAAACATTATGAACACGAGACATACTTGGAGGTAACGCAAGTCTATAGGCCACATTTCCTACTCGGTCAAGAATCTGAAATGGACCAATAAATCGTGGATTGAGCTTTCCTCTCTTCCCAAATCTTGTAACTCCTTTCCATGGAGCCACACGCAACAATACATGATCCCCAATGTCAAATTTCACGTCCTTCCGATGAAGATCCGCATAACTCTTTTGTCGATCCTGTGCCGTTTGTATACGTTGTCGAATCGTTTGGATCTTCTCTGTAGTCATGCGTACCAACTCTGGTCCCAACAATGTTGCTTCACCCACCTCGTCCCAGCATACTGGAGAGCGACACTTTCGTCCATATAATGCTTCAAATGGGGCCACACCTATACTTGCCTGATAACTGTTATTGTAAGAGAATTCCACCAATGGTAGGTACTTATCCCAACTCCCTTTGAAATCTAGGACACAAAGTCTTAATAGATCTTCAAGAGTTTGAATAGTCCTCTCTGATTGTCCGTCCGTTTGAGGATGGTATGCCGAACTAAATCGTAAATCTGTGCCCATAGCTTTTTGCAAGCTAACCCAAAATCTTGAAGTGAATCTTGGGTCACGATCCGAAACTATGGATACTGGCATGCCATGCAGTCTCACAATCTCATCTACGTATATACGAGCAAGACGTTCAAGGGAATAAGTCTCCCGTATCGGCAAGAAATGAGCAGACTTGGTTAATCTATCAACAATAACCCAAATAGCATTTATGCCTTGAGAAACCGTGGGAAGACCCGTAACGAAATCCATGGTAATGTGTTCCCACTTCCATTTCGGAATCTCAAGTGGTTGCAATGGACCCTTTGGTACTTGATGTTCCGCCTTTACACGTTGACAAGTTAAACACCTCGAGATAAACTTTGCAATCTCTCTCTTCATATTATTCCACCAAAATGTATGTCGTAGATCACGATACATTTTGGTACTTCCAGGATGGATTGCAAATGGTGTATTGTGTGCTTCCATCATGATCTTGTACTTCAAATCAGAATTGTTAGGAACACAGAGTCTAGAGTGAACTCGAAGTATTCCTTCTTCATCGATTCTTGCTTCTGGAATAGAACCTTCTTGCACTTTCTTCTTCATAAGCATCAGCTCTATGTCCGTAGCTTGAGCAGCTTTAACTTTATCGATTAAAGTCGGTTCTACTCGTATATTTGATATCATCATGTGGGTACTTGGAGCCTTCATCTCTATCTCCATCCTTTGCAAGTCATACAAAATGGGCCTTTGTGTTAACAACATTGCACTCGTACCCGCATATGATCTTCTACTCAATGCGTCAGCTACTACGTTTGCTTTTCCAGGATGATATTGGATGGTATGATCGTAATCTTTTAACAGCTCGAGCCAACGTCGCTGCCGCATGTTGAGTTCCTTTTGGGTGAAGAAATATTTAAGGCTTTTATGATCTGTATAGATCTCCACTTTCTCCCCATACAGGTAGTGTCTCCAGATCTTCAACGCGAAAACTACTGCTGCCAACTCCAAATCATGAGTAGGATAATTCCTCTCATATTCTTTGAGTTGTCGCGAGGCATAGGCTATGACTTTCCCATGTTGCATGAGAACACATCCTAACCCTTTGCCTGAAGCATCACTGTAGATAACAAATCCATCCGAACCAGATGGTATTGTCAGAACAGGTGCCGAAATGAGTCTCCTCTTAAGCTCTTGAAAACTCTTCTCGCATTCCTCACTCCATACGAATTTGATATCTTTTCGAGTCAGCTGAGTTAACGGGGTAGCGATTCGAGAAAACCCTTCCACGAATCTTCGATAATAACCAGCTAAGCCTAAAAAGCTACGTACTTCGGTCACCGTCTTTGGTTGCTCCCAACTTTGTATTGCTTCAATCTTCGCCGGGTCAACAGATACTCCATGTTTTGACACCACGTGCCCTAGGAAAGCTACTTCCTCAAGCCAGAACTCGCATTTCTTCAACTTGGCATATAACTTATTTTCACGCAGCCTTTGGAGTACCAGCTTCAAATGATGCTCATGATCTTCACGGCTTTTGGAATATATGAGGATGTCATCAATAAAGACAACAACGAACTGATCCAAATAATCCTTAAATACTCGGTTCATCATATCCATGAAAGCCGCAGGAGCATTAGTCAATCCAAAAGACATAACTAGGAACTCATAATGCCCGTACCGAGTTCTGAAGGCAGTCTATGGAATATCCTCAGTTTTAACCTTCAGCTGATGATATCCAGAACGAAGATCGATCTTTGAAAAGAACTGTGCTCCTTGTAACTGGTCAAACAGGTCATCAATACGAGGTAGCGGATACCTATTCTTAATAGTGACATGGTTTAATTCCCGGTAATCAATACAAAGTCGCATACTCCCGTCTTTTTTCTTTACAAATAAAACAGGAGCACCCCAAGGAGATGTACTAGGACGAATGAAACCGATGTCCAACAACTCTTGTAGTTGGACCTTTAACTCCTGAAGTTCAATAGGAGCCATTCGATATGGGGTTTTAGAAATGGGCTTTGTACCAGGTTCAAGATCAATAAAGAATTCAATTTCTCGTTCCGGGGGTAGACCGGGAAGTTCTTCAGGAAATACGTCAGGAAAGTCAATAACAACAGGAATATTATTCAAATTTGACGTGTCTTTATTCAAATCCATAACATGGGCTAAGAAAGCTTGACATCCATTTTTTAATAAACGAATGGCTTTATGGCTTGATATAACAGTGATTGATTTTAATGGCTTAGTTGTTTGAATTCGTACAACAGGTTGGTTAGGAATATGAAAACTAACAACCTTACGAAAACAATCAATTTTGGCATGATGAGTAGTTAGCCAATCAATCCCTAAAATCACATCAAAAGCAAGTATCTTTAAAGAGATAAGGTCAACAGGTAAGGTGATGGTACCAACTTGGATCACACAAGATTTATAAACAGTGGATGTGATGAAAGTTTCTCCTAACGGAGTCTCCACAGATAAATCAAAGTCTAACTTCTCCGGAGTCAAGTTTAAACGTTGAGCACAAGCAGGAGAGATAAAAGAATGGGTAGAACCGGTATCTAATAAGGTATAAACTTCGCATGAATTTATGATTAGCTTACCCGTGATCACCTCGTTTGGGTTCCTCGCATGTTGACCAGTCACGACAAACGCTCTTCCAGGAACCGTTGACTTTATCTTTTCTGGGACAGCTTTTTGAGTCACCATCCCCGCTGGACTTGGTTTTGCTACAGTGCAATCTCGAGCGATATGTCCTTCCTTTCCACAATTATAACATACCTTAAACTGTTGTGGGCAGTTTGGGCTGATATGTCCTTCTTTTCCGCACTTATAGCATATAACCGGTGGTCGTTCTCCTCCCTTGGAACCAATTGCTGTTGGTGCTGACGTCTTCGTATTGTCATTGTTGAATCTCCTCTTTTTAAAATCTCCTCCCGACTCGCTTCTTCTATTTTCATAGCCACGATTACCACCAGAGTGGTTGCCGTTCTTGTCTGTATTTTTCTTTCTCCGCTGGTTATCATTGTTCTGATGACTACTGTCACCGATATGATCCTGGTTGTGATCCCTCAGTTGACCGTACTCGTTATCTCGCTCTAATAATTGAGCCCTGTTGACAACATCTGAATAGAGAGAAAATTTATGAGAAATGAGATATTGACGTATGCCGGGTTTCAAACCTCTCAGAAACATCCTCGTCATACGTTCCTCATTCTCCACCAAATGAGGTGCAAACCTGGACAACTCTGCAAACTTTGCCTCGTACTGAGATACCGTCATATTATTCTGCTCTAGTCTAATAAACTCTACCTCCTTCATATGACGAATACTTTCAGGAAAGTACTTGTCATTGAACAGTTTTTGAAATGTCTCCCAAGACATGCTGAGTGCGGTTGGATGGGTACGCTTCACAGACTCCCACCAGTAATCTGCCTCGCCACGGAACATAAAGGTGGCGAATGGAACCTTCTGTTCCTCCGTGCATCCCAAGACATCGAATATCTTGGTAATTTGCTTGACCCACGTTTCCGCCATGATCGGATCCGGCTTTCCCTTAAATTCTGGTGGTCCCAATTCTTTGAACTGTTTGGCTGTGACAAACCGTGAATTGCTATCATTTCCTCCTGTATTTTGAACACGAGTCTCCCTTGTCTGGTTTTGCATGAATTGCAAAAAACTTCTAAACATTCCATCGTTCATCATCTGCTCATTGGTGTTGTTCACAGGAGGAACATTGCCAGCCTGTTGCACGTTCTCCTCGTTGGTAAGCACCGGTGTCTCCACGGTCTCATTTACTCCACTATTAACATTCTCAGTCGACATTCTCAAATACTGCCATAAAACAAGGGTTAATTAAATAAATTAACAAATCACATAATACCCCTATATTATGACTGACCAATAAATAAGCTTAGGTAGGACACACTAGCGAAGGATTCGTCTCTCCCCTCCTAGTTCTATTCCCCGATCTCCGCCAGAGATCATATCCCTAAGCTCTGATACCAACTGTGACGCCCCCAAAATAGGTATACAACACCCATTCTGAGTCGCCAAAATACATGGTACAGAAACAACTACATCTTTATTATTACAACACAAGAACTGTGAGTTTAAATACAAATATTGTCATTTAGACAATATCCACACTCAAATAAGCCCTCATTACAATTATTGATACATTATTTCACAAAAATAGTGAGGACTACTAAAGTAACTTCTAGAACCATCATTCCATACCCCGACTAGTACTCGCTACATTTTCGCCTCCTGAGAAAAATGGAACAAAAAGGAAAAGGATGAGCTCAACTAGCCCAGTAAAGAACATTATGACTAAGATAATACAGAACAAATTATCGTTAGTCTTCAACAGGGAAAAATCTAATAGAATACAATAGACAACAAGTTTTAAATCAATAACTGCAGCGGAAACAGCAAACCATTAGAAGAGTCAAGTAGAGAATGAGTTCTACTATCTTCTAAGATTTAAAAGTCCATCATCAATATTTTATCCCTGTAACAACAATCAATAACCATCTTTAATCAAATATTCATCTTTGCACTACAGGCCAAAGATATTCATTTGTATCACCAGTCGGTCATGTTCATCTCAACACCTGTTCATCTTTGCACTACGGGCCAAAGATATTCATCAGTTAATTATTCATCTTTGCACTACGGCCAAAGATATTCAGTAATATCATCATTTAGGACTGAGGATGATGAAAAATATATTAAAGAAAACGAATCCAGTGAAACAAAATAACAAATATTAAGGATTCGTATTTCGATTTATTCATGTCCAAAAATACCTTATAATTATTCATAGTGAAGTAGAATTCAAGAATGATCAAAACATGGATACAATCAAAGCTAGTACCCAGAATAGATATTTTGGACGAAAAGAAGAAAATTTTATTTTTCGGTGAATAGTAACTCGTGAATAGTAACTCGTGAATAGTAACTCATGAATAGTAACCCCGACGTGAAAAGTTCCAAATTTGATAAAAATTTCCAACCAATATTTCGGCATAATGATATTGAAGAAATAATATCATTTTTGAATAAAATAACATCCCTTACCTCGTACAGACAGTACTTCTGGTCGGAATACCGGTATAAGGCTGAAAGACACTTGCTCTGATGAATAGAAACTCTCAAAGTATCTAAATACTCACAAAATACACTCAATAATCTAGAGAGAGAAAGAGAGAAAACTTGTTTCTGGTGTGATTTTCAATTCTAACTTAGCCCTCTATTTATAGGAAAATGTTAGCACGCCGAAGCAGACTTAACCTGCAACCTGATGGCTTTACCTGCTACTATTCCCACCCACCACATTTGAATAAAAATCTCAGCACATTTCTTCACCAACCAAGAGTGGGGCCCACCAATTCTAAAATTTTCTACCAAAATGATTAACTCCGAAAATTCAACAATTTCTGAACCAGTCATCTCGTAAAATTCATAATAAATCATACGTTCATTTTTAACGGTTCAAAATTTGTGGACATATACTCAACTTATATATGTATAACATATCCAAAAATTACCACGATCCAACGGTCGGATTAAAAATTATAACTCCCGCAAAATATCTCAAAAACCCTGATTTTTAATACCTCCATTCCGACAAAAATACTGATAAAAACCTCAACATTAACTCCTTCATTTTTAACCACAAAAATATATCCCTCATTTATATCCACAAAAATAAATATTTCCTTATCATATGAATCAATAATTAATTATTTACAAATAATATTACAGAATCACATTTATGACAACCAGGCCGTTCCCAGGAAAGAGGGGGCTTTCCAATAAGGATTTCTCCTTACTGGCGCGCAATTAGATGACCAAACCTCTCCTTAGACAGAACTTTCTAGACATTGCCAATAATGTTATCTAATAATATTATTCAAATAATATGAATTATTGATCTGATAATGGGAAATACTGTGTAGTGACAATTATTGAAACAACAGTAATATAAAATATCAACGCAGCAATTATTGAATCAATAAAATAAAATACTGAACAGTAAATACTGTAACCATTATTGAGTAGTGCCTTCTTACGTAAGAATCAATAATTGGTGCAATACAGTGTGCTACTGTGTAACAACGCGTATTACTGTGTTTTAACCACCGGGTATTCCAACAGTATTAACGATAACAACTACGCCGTTATTAATAAAAAACATATACTTGTCGTTTTCTTCATCCAATCGCTTTCCGTTATGGGGCCCACAAAAGACTGCGCCGTCGTACGAATATTCCCCGACAGGAAGAATATTCCACGACCAAACGAATATTCCCCGACAACAATGAATATTTTATAACCACTTGCTTATTTAAAATATTTACGTATTTTACCCATAACTAACCTCATTAATCAATTTAACACTTACTATTTCAAAATAATAAATAGAGGGAATTTAAATTTTATTTATTAATAATTTGGGGTCTTACAGTGCCCCTCCCCTCCGCATTTGAAACATATGATATGTGGTCGTTCTCCTTCCTTAACGACAGGTGCTGGTGCTGACGTCTTTTCATCATTGTTGAATCTCCTCTTCTTGAAATGTCCATTCTTATTATTTTGGCCCTGATTACCACCGAAGTGGTAACCATTTCTGGCCTGTTGATTTCCTCCACGCTTGTTGTCACCGCTTCGATGACTGCTCTCACTGGTATTATCATTTTGCCGGCTGCTCTCTTTTGGTTGCGTTGTCTGGTTATCGCGCTCCACCAACTGAGCCCTATTTACAACATCTGAATATAAACACAGTTTATGAGAAACAAGATGTTGACGTATCTCTGGCTTCAAACCTCTTAAAAACATCCGCGTCATTCTTTCTTCATTATCCACCAGGTGGGACGCAAACCGGGATAACTCCGCAAATTTTGCCTCGTACTGCGACACGGTCATATTATTCTGCTCCAATTTGATGAACTCCACCTCCTTCATGTGACGAATACTCTCGGGAAAGTATTTGTCGTTAAACAGCTCTTGGAACTTCTCCCAGGTCATCTTTAGTGCGGTAGGTTGAGTACGCTTTATCGATTCCCACCAGTAATCTGCCTCTCCTCGCAACATAAAGGCGGCAAAGGGAACCTTTTGCTCCTTGGAGCAACCCAAGACATCAAATATCTTGGTGATCTGTTTTATCCATGTTTCAGCTACAAGTGGTTTGGGTTCTCCCTTAAACTCTGGTGGTCCCAGCTCCTTAAACTGTTTAGCGGTGACCGCCTGAGAGTTTCCAGTATTTCCACCTACGTTGTGGACAAGAGCTGCTTTCACCTGTTGTTGCATGAATTGCATAAAACCTCTGAACATTCCATCATTCATCATCTGGTCAGTGTTGTTGTTTGCATGAGGATTGTCACATTCCTGATGAACATTATCCTGATTATTGATATGTGGTGAATCAATAATCGCCTGTGCTCCATTGCTATTCTCAACATTCTCAGATGCCATTTTCAGATACTGCCACAAAATAAAAGTTAATTGACATGTCATATATTATCCTTATATTATGACCGACCAATTAAATACCATGCAAATAAACTTAGGTAGGTCATACTAGCGAAGGAATTCCCCGTCTCTCCCCTCCTAGTTCTATTCTCACATCTTAGCCAGGGATCATATCCCTAAGCTCTGATACCAACTGTGACGCCCCCAAAATTAGGTATACATCACCCATCTTGGGTCGTCAGATACATAGTACAGAATATAAATACAACGTACTAATACAACTGTCGTGTACAATACGACAAAACATAAACTGTGAGTTTGAATACAAATATTATCTTCTAGAGAGTATTCATACTCAAAAGGAGTCCTCGTTACATTTATTAACCCACCATTACATAGAATAGTGAGGACTACTAACTAATACTATCATTCGAACCATTACTCCGTTCCCCGACTTGCCCCAGCTACGTTCTCATTTCCTGAAGAGAACAGTGAAAGAAAGGGTGAGCTCAACTAGCCCAGTAAGAAATATTATGACTAAGATAATGCAGAATAAATTATCATTAGCCTTCAACAATGTTAAACTGATAAAATATAATAGACATCAAGTTTAACTGCAGCGGAACAAGCAATCCATTAAAAGAGTCAAGTAGAAAATAAACTCTACTATCTTTTATGATTTAAAAGATTTTCCAACACTGTGATCGCTGAGACTCATCTTAATAAAATAATCCACATCATCGAATCACCCCTGCACTACGGCCAAGGATATTCGTATATTCATTAATGGTCATGATCATGCCAACAACTGCCCATCAATGTACTACGGGCCAATGAGGACTTTTACCACATCATTCGTAACATTACGGTCATGATTACACCGAATAATCCCTGGTCATAATCATACCAAGTCCATCTATGCACTACAGGCCACAGATGACTTTCAACATTTTATAAACATGAGGATGATGACAATGATATAAGAATTCAATAAAACAAGTTCAAGAATTAATTTATCCAAGAATTAACAACGTCCAAATTGTCAACATGATACTACTTTGTGGAGTAAAATTCAAGAATGATCAGGAGAATATTTTCATGAATAGATACTAGATGAAGCGCAAATGTCAAGGATATTTCATAAATTTCATGGAGTATAGAAGTCAAAACTTAACCAACTGAGTATAATAAAGAATGAAATAACAAAAGAAATCACCATGCATGCGATAGACCGCACAGACAGGTTATTCTTAACAGAATAATAATAATGGAACCAGGTCCGGCGTAACCGCACAGACAGGATATTCCGACAGAATAATAAATAATGGAACCAGGTCCGGCGTAAAAGCACAGACAGGATATTCCGACAGAATAATAAATAATGGAACCAGGTCCGGCGTAAACGCACAGACAGGATGTTCCGACAGAATAATAACAAGACGGAACCAGGTCCGGTGTAAAACACACAGACAGGATGTTCCAACAGAATAATAATAAAAACGGAACCAGGTCCGGTGTAAAACACACAGACAGGATGTTCCAACAGAATAATAATAAAAACGGAACCAGGTCCGGTGTAAAACACACAGACAGGATGTTCCAACAGAATAATAGAAGAATGTCACCAAGTATAGGGTAGATCCGCGTATACAGGTTATTCCAACAGAATAATAGGAAATGGAATAACAATAGTTCTCTTCATGAATAAGAAAGAATAACACCCCTTACCGTTTTAAAGAAGAGCTGAAGTAAGGAAGTAGTTAAGTAGCAGAATACTCTTCTTCTCTCTCTCTATAGTTTCTCTCTATAGTTTCTCTCTCTAGAGTTCAGTGAATTCGTAAGAAATAATGAAGGAATGAGCTGCTATTTATAGAAAAATAGAATGCATAGTAACTAATCCATGAACGGTCCAGATTGATTACTTTAATCTGACGGTCCATATTTAAAGAAAAATCTTTTAAATAAAATATAATATATTCTATTTATAGAATAACTTTAATAAAGTATTTTGTTTTATATAAAAAGATGTTTCTGTTTTATTACGTTAATAATACGAATAAAACAAAACGTCATTATCACTAAATAATTCATATTATTAACTGACAATAATAGAATCAAACTGAGTGACTTCTCACATAAGCATTAATAATCAATACCGTGTGCTACTATGCAACCACACGTATTACTGTACTTTTACTACCGAGTAGTTCAACAGTAACAATGGTAAAACTTCCGTCGTTATTTTTAATAAAATATTTTTGTCGTTTTCTCAATCCGACAATAATTCCGTTGTGGGGTCCACCAATGATTGTGTCGTTGTACGAATATTCCCTGTTAAAACGAATATTCCCCGACCAATCGAATATTATATAACAACTTGCGTACTTTGCAAAATTTATAAATATTACCCACAACTATAATATTATATCAAATTAACTCCATAATATTCAAAAATGATATTTATAGAAAATTCATCTTTATTTATAAAAGTTGGGGTCTTACACTCCATGTAGTCAAGAACCTCCATTATCAATTTTTAATAATCCCAATTTGAAGATAGAAATTATTTGACATTTTAGGTATGTTTCTAGATTTTGATTTGAATTGATTAGTAGTTGTTCTAATTTAACAACTTCGATTTGGAATGATTTGTAATGGTTGCTATTGTTGTTGATGATCTTGTACAATTTTGATAATCTAAATCACTATTAAATATGCGATACAGTAAGTGTTTATGTGCGGTATAATGCGTATGTGTGATAAATATATGAATATATTTTTATTGCATGATTTGTTACGAACTAAATCTTTCACAAAAAATACGATCAATTAAGAATAATTTTTAATATTAAATTCTAATATTAAATTTTTAGAAATTTTTATTTAAGAAAGGGGTATTAAAATAATTTTAATATAAAATTATTTTAATACAAAGCATTACTATGAGAAATATAATTTTCATACAAAGGTGCACTATAGGAAACTCGGGATGTAGTGAAGGAAAATTTGTGAAGAAATTCATTCTTTACATGATGAGTTTTCTAGTGAGGGAATAATGAAGGAAAAAAAATTAGTGACACCTTCACAATTTAGATTTTTTATTTCGCAAAATTGAAATGATAGAAAGATGCTTAACGCCAATTTTTTATGAAAATTTGCATAGAAAAATATTATTAATGAAGTAATTATTACTCGCTATATATAATTGGTGATAGATAAAATTAGTCACTATTTTATTAAAATAAGTTTTTTAAAATTAATTATAGTGAATATAAATTGTATTATATATAAATAGATTAAATTTTTTACAATAATAAATTTATTTTTAATAACACTTTTTAATAAACTTACGACGCCGTTTTAGAGATTTGTTTTGAAAAAATTAAACACTGATCAGGCCTCCCAAATCAGAAATCGCGCACATAGCAAAGTCTCCCTAATCAGAAATCGCATCAGGGCTTCACTTCTCCCAAATTTACTTCCCTCACTTCTACTCCTTCAGCTTCATGATAAGAGCATCATCGGATTACTGGTATTTTCATACTATTCTATTATCTTTGTATTTTCATTTTTGATTTTTTGTTTTTCCACTCCTGGATAACTTACCTTTTCAGAAATCGCGCATCAGGGCCACCGCTTTCGGCGTCTCCTCGTCGGCCGCCGCGATTCCACCTCCCACGTCCGCTTCCATCACTTCTACTCTCTCTTCGACGCCCGCCTCTTCCTCAAGGTCTTCTTTTTTCTTTTTTGTAATTTGGGATTTGATCTAGGTATTGAAGGGAACTCTCAAGGTTTACAGATTATATTTTATTCTTCGTGAAATCTGTTTTGATTTTACTTTTTTAGTACTTCAATTTCTGATAGAATAAGTAATTCATTTGCTCAATTGAAATCCAAGATGAAGAAAAGAAAAGAAAAGAAAATTGCCAATTAAATTTGAGCTTTGTTGTGGAACAGAGCTAGTATTATGTAGAAAGCAAAATTAGTCAATATTTTGGGTTTTTGTATTATGTAGTTAAGTAATTCATTTGCTCAATTGAAATCGAAGATGAAAAAAAGGGGAAAAAATCCCAATTATCTGCCTATGACATTAGTATATTACATGAAAATTTTCTAAGGATTTCCTCACTTTCTATTCTTTGTGTAAATATAAGCTCCTATTTGATCTGGGTATTTGCTAATTTCTCTTCACGTTTTTAAATTTCACTTGTCTACATATAGTTCAGCCTTAAGTTTGTGTTGTTGATCTTGCTAAATCTCTATACCAGAAGATTTACTTAATAAAATTATGCAATTTTGGTAATGCAGTCAATTTAATATGATTTCCTAGATTTCATAATTTTTCATTTCAATTTACCCCAGTGGGATCTATTCTACTAAACAAAATATAGAGTGTATTATCTTGCACTTAGAGAATGAAGAATGGCATCTAGAAAAGGTGCTTGTAAATTCACATGTTATGATTTGGAAGAATTATGTTAGTCACATCTTTCCACTGAACAGATTTTCGGATATATATGTTTTCTTTGGAGTCAACTTCTATTTTTCTTTAGAATTATGAAGATCATTTCATTTTCTTAGCAAGGGTCGTTCGTCTAAAGCTATATCACGTATTCTTGTAGCAAATGGTGCTATTTCAAATGTTAGTACTACGAGGAGTTTGTCATTTTGTTGAACAGTATGCTTAAACAAATGTTAAAAACATTTCTTTTAGTCATGAAAAAATAATACTAGAACTATATATGGACTGTTGGTCATTATTACTGCACTGGTAACGCCCCCAGCAGCAAAAAGCTTCGTTCGGATTTGAGTGTCATCCTTTTCTTTTCTGGGAGATGTTAAACAATTGATTTTCTTGTTATAACTAATCATGATTGTGCAGGTGTAACTCAATGAAGAAAAAAAGTACATCCCCCCACTCCTAAGCACCCTTTTTATCACTTTGTGAAGCTACAAGTTTCACTGAAATTTAGTTGCACAAATTTTAATTAGAAAAAACATTGACAACACACAAATTGTAGAATTCTAATCTTTTGGTTACGTTCCAAGTTTTTAATCCCCCCTTTTTTCTAGCTGGTCTCTAAATCAAACTGTACCCATGAGTTCAAGAACACCAACTATAATTGGTACCCAACCAAACAAGTACTCTACAAATGATTAACTTAAGCCATTTATTTAACAGTTATACCATTTATTAACATTTATTTAACAGCTATACTCAAATTGTACTCATGTTCTACATCAAATGAAAAGAATATAAAATCTTTCCCAGATTCTACTAAAGGGCATAGCACTAAAAAAATATAAATTGTGTACACAGTCATAATGATGCATGAGTTATCCACCCCATTGAGTTCAAGTAAACTTTGTAAAAATGTCTACTGGATTTTATATCTTTTACTAAAATTTTGATTCAATTCACTTGCTAAATTTCTGACACATGTTATTTATTTCAGTTTAAGCAGGCTTCTCTGCGAGAACCCGTGATGGAAACAAGTTTGTTGTGGCGGAAAGATCAGTGAAACAGGTGAGGCAAAATTACTGCACAGAGACGGCAGAAACTATTATTGAGGAGTGAAAAATAAGAAAAGAAAGTACTTTAAATGGGGTCTTTGATGAAAATGGAAAACAATATTCACCTACAAATAGGTCGTGAAAGTTTTACCTGTGAGTTTTTTGTCACTTTGTCAACATACAACTGAGTCAACTTTACACATGTTATTACTATTTTATGTGTTTTTATATATCAGGAGAAAATAAATGCGTTTTATCATCATGTTTTGGGTACAAATGCTATTAACTTAACCCTTTATTATCTTAATCCTATAAATTTCTGTTCTAAAGTTTCTACCTGTGAACTGTGGAAATGGTGCGTCTATTGGTAGAACATTAAACATTAGCTGACAGCCTAACACTGATTTTGGAGAAATAATACATGCATTATAACTAGCCCACCAGCCAGAAGAAACTTAACCAAAATTTCTAGCTACGACATGATATGTTGATCACAGTTTTCTCCTCTCCATGAAGTACTACTATATGCACTTGCTCATGATGTACGGGGACTTATGAAGCAAGGACGAATTTCTTGAGCTAACAGCTGGTTGCATAGTGTGTGTGTGTGTGTGTATATATATATACATATTTATTTATTCTAGTACACACCTTATTCTTTTTGTGAAAAGAATAAGGTGTGTACGGGGTTAAACACTCAGATTTGTTGAAACATTTGGGTAATAAAGTTGTGACAGTCTTTATGAGGTACAATTGATGTCATTGATATTATCTGTTAAATTTCTGATTGTTATTGTTTTTGAAACTGAATATTATACTTATCTGTTCATTGATGACGGTTAGATATTTACATGTGAAGGTGGTGGAATTTATCCTGCTGTTGTTGTTCCTTTAGTTGCTTTGGGATCTCAAAGTGATACAATTGATGTCATTGATATTTCTGCCAATGTTGTATTTATTGGCTTGATATTCTTGGTATTTAAAAGACGTGTTTTACTTGTATTATGAAACAGAGTTAATATCTTGGTATTGAAATGAAATTATGATGTCGTTTTTGCTCGACTTGGTCTGTATTTAGAATCAGAGTTAGTTTCTTGTAGGACTATTAAAATATTTGAGGAATCCTCTACTACTCTACAAGTAAACTAGAAGATATACTCTTTTTTTTGGAATTTAATTTATGGTGCTCTTCTTATCAATTATACTGTCTTGATTTAAGGTGCAATGTCCGAATTTATCTCATTGATTTTGACTTATTAATTTAGAAATATGTTATATTAATATGTTTCAACATCAATTAGCTTATGTTGATGGTTAAATTGTTTGTTTTCTTTTTTTAAGATTCTTGAAGGGAGCTTCAAGCATTGATCAACCCTTTTACTCAAAAAACATACCTGAATGTGCCCCCACTGACTTGACCTTTTCTTGATATTTGATTGTTCTACTTGATGGATGTGCCATTAAATTATCTTTTATAATATGTATCGCATGCATTACTATTTGTTTTGTGATAGACTTTTTCTTCTGCTCCCAAATGATTACTGAATTCTAGATTTTACGCCACAACATTTCGATATAGGTCAATTTTCTAATAGTGATTACAATTCTAATCACTGAACATGTATGTTTCCCTTTTGTTTTCATTTCCCCTTCTTTTGTATCTGAACATGTATGTCATGTTACAAGCATTGTCTAGAGAGGATGAACATGTATTGTCATGTTACAAGCATTCACCACCAGTTTCATTTTTTCTTATTCCTTATCTTATTGAAATTGAATTTTGGTGTTTCTCTTGCAACATGAAGTTTACAGGCCCTACCTTGCTTTCCTTGAAGAAAATGATAACGAAGTGGATCTCACATGACGTCACTTCATTCCTTCGTTGTTATTCTTTCACTTTTCTTATGTTAGTTATTAAATATTCATGTGAGTTTATACTGAGATCGAAAGCATCAAGATGCTAATCCCATGTTCGGAACATGCATACGAGTTCTTTGAACTCTCCAAAGAACTCTCCAAGTGAAACATGCTCAATGATGGTTTAAACTGAGTTAAACTCCAGAAGAATGAAGTAAACTGTTTTTTAAATCTTATTCATGCCTCTTTAAATACGTGAGTGATTAAATTTGTTCTTTATTTTCTATTTATGTGCTTTTGCCATCAATTAACACTGATTACAGATATGCTAATTATTCCCTTTTTGTGTTGTATTTTTCAGTTTGGGTGGTCTTTTTGTTTCAAGTGATAATGGTTTTCTTCTCAATGTGCTTTGCAGGACATATTGAATGCTCAACAGGCAGTGAATCTTTAATCAAATGCTGCTGTAAACACAGCTGGAAATCACACAACTGATGGTTCGCCCTCATCCAAAGATTCAGTTTTGCTCGCAGCATTTCAATTCCCTTTTGAGAGCCATCTGGAGGACAATGTTGCAATCACAGCACAGCAATACGTCCGCAATGTTATTTCCTGTGTCAAAATGATTGCCGTAGAAGTAACAGAATCTGGATATAGCCCTAATATGGGGATTAATTTAATCCCATTCCCTTCTGAAACTGTCGCCCTTGCAAGGAGGATCTACCAAAGCCATTGGCAGACTGGTAATGCGATGTTGAAGGGGCTGTGGCAGCATCAGGCTGCCATATTATGCTTCTTATTCAAGGTATGACTGTACTGCTCTATCATAGTTATAAAATCACAGTTTCTTATATCGAAAAAGGAAGTTCTAAAGATAGATGGTTACAAATAAAGTTCGATTCTTACATTTAATCCTATTGGTTCTATTTGGCCTTTAGTACTGCAAAACTTATACCTGCCTCATTTAATTCCCCCATAAAACCTGTAAAATATGTATGTATATAATTCTCATTTACTTGGCTGTATTTGTCCTATCTTGGCTTTTTGCAGCCAAGCCCAGCCTGCATATTTTCCTTTCTTTCAATTGCCTTGCATCATAAATTTGCTATAAAAGAATTATTCTAGGTAATGTTTTCTTCACTTTCTATTAAATATTTTGAATTTGGCGTGTGATGTGTTGAATTCCTACAAATGTTAGATTTTCTTATTTATTTTCCTCCATTTAGGACAAACATGAATTTAATTTATACTTGCTATAGTTTGATTTGATTTGTTCTGCATGATTTGAGGCTACATTGTTTATAAGACAAACATGATTTTATATATTTTTCTCTATATGGGACAAACATGATCTTTATTACATTGAGTAATAAATATGCTTATAAAGGTTTGTTAATGTTCAATGGATCTTGAGGCTGGTTGTGTTTATGGGAACCAATAAATACTTTTCTGGGTGCTGTGTTGCTGCTAGTGTGTGGTTACAGTGCTCAGGTCTGTTATTGGTTAGGTACATAGGCTCTATTAGAGAAAGATGAATATTAAAGTTTCATGATTAGGTACCTTTCTGTTTAGAACTTCTGGGAACTGTATTTGGCAGATGGCTCTTAGATAGAAAAAGACGAGAAACAGACCACAAAACAACGAAGAAGATAAAACAAAAAGGGCACTCTCATTACTTGCATAATTGTTGTTATTCGTTATACATTAGAATTAGAAGTCAAAAAGAGCATGTATCTGTGTAAAGAAACATGTGCAATTTTCTGTAGGAGAACATTAGAATTTAAAGCCAAAAAGGAGTTAACTGATTCTACGGAATGCTATCAAAACAACAATAATCAATTAGAACAGTCAAATGCTTTGCACTCTTGAATACAACATACAATTTTATACTCCAATCTGCTAACCATCTTCTTCCTCAGAGTTCTAAAGTCACCTTACTTACCTGTAGTCCACCTAGTTCGTGTCTAACCTTTGTAAATCTCCAGGTGGTGAGCAGTGTCGGGTTATAGAATATAGGTATGAGTCTACTTAGGGTAAACGGAGTATGCATGAATGAACCTGGAGTCAGATTTTATTTTGAAAACAGTCAAGATGAGTAGATTATTTAGATCCAGCTCTTCAGTTAGTAACCGGTCAACTTTGCCTCCTGTCACATTGTTAACCAAGAAGAACAGAGTTATGAAAACATTAATCAAGTTTTACACAATTGGAACATACCTAGGGTATCCCCTAAAGAAATTTATCAGTCAATTTTTTTAGATAAATTTAAAACTGACTATAATGTCAAGACAGTTGAAAGAGTTTATGCAATTAATAAAGAATATGAAAATTGTAGCCTTTTATCTCCTGATGTTATTAAAAAACATAGAAAAAAGGGTTATAATTTTATTCATATAGGATTAGTTTAAGTTGCAGTTAAATCACTTAACAGGAAAGGAATTAATTCATCAATCTACCTCTGTCTTAGAGACGCTAGATTTTTAAATTATTATCCTAGTATAATTGGTGTCATGGAAGCAAGCCTGTATAATGGTCCAATTCATTTTAATTGTTTCCCTGATTTCACCTTAAGTTTTAGTGATCAAAACTTATTTAAATCATTAACATTAAATATTAAAACTGAAGGAGAGATTACTCAAATGATTGAGGGATCTCAGCCTATTGCTTTGATCTACCGGATTTACTATAAGACTATGAAGTCAAACTTGAATGTTCATGCTCTTAATAAAAGTCCTAAAGATCAAACAGTTTTAATTCAAAGTTCAACTAGTGATGCTAATATCCAGATCCCGAGAATAATCCTCTAGAAAGATATTACCTTACCTAGTCAATTGACTTTGCCTAATGAGTTACCACAGCAGCCCATAGTTAACAATCTGTTAAATATTGAAAACATTAAACAGTTTTCAGATGGAACTGTTAAAATTAGTTTTGAACGTACTAGAACCCCAGTTATTATTGAAGATATTTCAAGTTCTTCAGCCCCTTCAGTTATTCATACTAAAAGAGATTCTGAAATTATTAGTAACCCTTCGGTTAAAGATATCAAACTTAAAGGTATCTTTAATCAAGGACAGGCTAGTCATCCTTGCTATACCCAGAATGACCCTGATGAAGATGAAGGTTTTTCTTCCCCAGCGTCTAATATGCATCCCACACAGTCCGACTTTAATGCCCCTATTCACAATTAATTAAGAGTTATTAAAAAGGATTTTATTTTAGATTGGGATAACTTGGTCAAAGATTTTAATTCAAAATCTAATAAAGAAAAAAGACATCTGTTTAGATCTAATCACCCTACTGAAAAGGAAAGAGATAAGATAGTTAATAGATGGAAAAGATTTATAAAAAATGAAGAGATTAACGTTACTTTTTACGATTAGTATGAACAATATCAAAGTAAGTGTAGTGTTATTAGTAAAACACAGTGGATTAAAGAAGACAAATCAAAAATTTCGTCTAGTCATCCTCCTTTAGAGACGGTTCTTATTCCAGTCAAAAACACTTCAGTTATCGCTAGTCCCTTTAAAATTCCAGATGGAGTTAAAGACGATAAAAAGATAATTGAACAATTAAACTTTAGTAATCAGTATCTAGCAACTGTTGGAAAACAGCTTGACAGAATTGAAGAAAAATTTGAAGAAAATATTATTAAAAAACCTGATTCAAAAATTGAACAGCCTTTAATAAAATTACCAGAAAATAGAAGTAAATTAGGTTTACCTAATAAAGATGAAGAATTAGTACAGTCTATAGATAAGTTATTTAAAAAACTTAAAACTGAAGCAGGTCCGAGTGGAACTATTACTGTCATTGATCAAGTAGAATCTGATGACGACGACGACAGTTCTTCTATCACTCATCTGTTTCTAACCTTAATCAACAGCTAAATAAATTAACTGTTAATAATGCAAGTATTACCAGAAATTGGTATTCTAGACCTACTCCTCCGGATCTACAATTCGAAGAGAGAAATCTAGATAAATAATTTTCTGTTTCATCTAATAAAATATATAAATGGAATATTGATGGATTTAGTGAACAAGAAATTCTTAATGGCAGCCAATTTAATTGGGTCATCTTTAGGTTTCATGGGTAACTCAATGTGGAATAAGTGCTGATCATATTTAGCACGATACTCCGAAGCTGGGTTACTAGGGTTTGATGAGGTTGCTTTGGGTTGATTGGCAAAAAAATCAAACGGTTTAGGTTGACTAGCAAGAACAGATGCATAGGGCTTGGGGACTGGACGAAGGAGGCTAAAATACAGTGACTTCTTGGGTGGCTAAAACGACATTGCCATTTAAGGAGGCTGAAATACAGCGACTTCTTTTACTTTACTTTAGTAAATGTAATGTTTTTTACTTTATACTTTTACCTCAGTTATTGTAATAGTAATCTTGTAACAGTTCATTTCCTTGTTCTATAAAAGGAAATCGAATTCATTTAGTTCAGCAGACTTAGAAAGACTCAGAGATCCTTCTCTGACTAATATTTAGCCTCCACCGCTGTTTAGCCTACTTAACCCCTCTTCATCTAAATGTTCTTCTTTTAGTTATCTTGTAAGTTAATTTTATTTTATGCACTTGTAAATAGTTCGAGTTAATCAATAAAATTATTTTTATTTAGTAATTTAATTGTAAAAGAAAAGAATCTGCTTTTGGTGGAAAAGCAGACGTCTTCTTTTGACTAAAGGGGCCGTGGGACCGACTGTCTGACTGATTGCTGCTTTCGGTGGGAAAGCATGAGATGCTGCTGACTATGCTGCCTGAGTAGGTGCCGGCTGGTGACTAGGCTGCCGGAGCAGGTGCTGACTGAGACGGATGCAGATATCACATCACTTTGATTTATTAAAGCTGTGATCAGGCAAAAGGATCCTGAGCATCCTGAAGGTTGACGGTGCCATAGGGGTCACAGTCATCTTCATCATCAAAATTCTGACATTGAGAAGAGGCTGCTTCTGATTCTTCGTGTAACTGATCTAATCTCGAATGAATGGCGTCTGCAAGAAGCCTTAACTGAGAATTAGAATAACTGGAAACATCAGTGACTTTACTGGGACTCAGAGGAGCAACTGGTTTTTCTTTTAATTTCTCAGATGCTTTAACCGAGGATTTACTGGAAGATTCAATGACCGGAGTTTTAATAACTGGAGGAGTCAATAATGGAGTAGGTGTAGTAGGCGGAAATTCTTTCTGAACTTGGCCAACTATCCTATCGACACCGAACTTATCCCACCATTTGATGTAAAAACGGTGAGACACATGAGGAATAGGGGAGATAACTGTTTGAGCCGTCCTAATTCCTATGGACGAAGGAGACTGAAATACAGTGACTTCTTGGGTGGCTAAAACGACATATTGCCATTTAAGGATCCAAGGGATTTTATATTTACTGTAAAATATGAGGAAGGCTGGGATTTCCTCGTATTTTGGGAGATAGTTACTATGAGTACAAAAGTGCTCGAGCTGAACTAAAAGAGGTTCGGGGAAAATGGCATGATCTAGACCATGCCTTGTCCACCAGAGAATGAACCACTTGGGGAATTGACTCTTGAACTTTTGGTCGAACTGGAAAAACCAAGAATGACTGTGATCATCATTCTGGTGAAGCATGATTTTGAACCAAGCCTCAATATAATCATAATAGCAATAGGGGCTAGCATGATTAGAAAGTGACTTGAGATCGGAAGGATGACTACCCCAATCGGAAAGATTGAGAACCTGTTTAATATACAACAAGTGATAAAGGAGCTTGGATTTATCATCGTTGGCATAAATAGGTTTGATAAATACTGACTCTGTTTCAATAAGAATATCCTTATAAAAGACCAAAGATTTATAAGGAGCAAGAGGAAGGAAATACCATCAAGTAGGAAAATACTGGGCAACCAATTTAACTGGGTCATCTTTAGGTTTCATGGGTAACTCAATGTGGAATAAGTGCTGATCATATTTAGCACGATACTCCGAAGCTGGGTTACTAGGGTTTGATGAGGTTGCTTTGGGTTGATTGGCAAAAATATCAAACGGTTTAGGTTGACTAGCAAGAACAGATGCATAGGGCTTGGGGACTGTACCAAGCACCTGGAATTTATTATGAGTTTGAGTAACTGGATGAGGAACAACAGTTCCCTTTGATTGATTAACTGGGCCTGAGGAACGACCATGACCACGAGAAGAAGATCCTCCTCGCACACTCATGGTGCTGCAATAGTACCTGTGTTAATAAATTCACGTTTAAGAAAATCAGGAACTGAGTTGTTACTACCTTTAATATATTCAATATCAAAATCAAAAATACTTAAAATAGCTTGCCATCTAGCGAACGAATGCTTAGAGGCGACGTTTTCAATGTCTTTTTCAAGAATGAATTTTGCTGACTTGCAGTCTATCCTAACTAGAAACTTTTGATTCAGTAAATCTCTCTGAAATTTCTTAATACACAATACAAGTGATAAAATCTCTTTTTTAATAGTACTGTATTTTAACTGTGTAGGGTTCCATGCGCCTGAATAGAAACGAACAATTTGTTCATCGGAAGTAGGAGTTAACATTTGTTTGAGTATGCCACCGAATCCAATGTTGGAGGCATCAGTTTCAACTATTTTGAATGCTGAATCATTAGAGATGCCAAGGCAAGACAAAACCTTAACATATTTTTTAACTTGTTGGAGGACAGAAGTATGAATGTCAGTCCATGGAGGGGGATTACTTTGTAAACGCTGAAAAAGAGGCTTACAAATCTTCTTGAGATTCTTGTAGAACTTGTCAATATAATTAAGCGAGCCAAAAAATCTGTAGCTGAGTTTTGTCGGTAATCTTATCTAGAAATCTGTCGGCAAATTGAATAGCTCTGTCAATAGGCCGAGTAAGTCCGTGATAGATGATTAATCCGAGAAACCTGACTTTTGTCAGAAACAGACTACATTTGGAAGGTGAAAGAACAAGACCATTGGTTTTAACTGTTTTGAAGAATGAATTCAAATGTTTAATATGTTCTAAAATAGTCTTGGAGAATACAAGGATATCGTCGATGTATACAATAATAAAATGATTGAAAGGATTCAAAATATTATTAAGAATATTCTAAAATTCACTAGGTGCATTTTTTAATCCAAATGACTGGACATTCCATTCGTAATGTCCGAAAGGAGTGGTGAATGCGGTTTTGTACCTATCATCGGGATGAATAGCAACTTGCCAGAATTCTAACTTAAGGTCAAATTTACTAAAAATGGTGGAGACACTCAACCTGCTAAAGGAGGTCTTCCTTATTGGGTAAATGGTACTTAATACATTCTAGAACTTTGTTTAATGACTTATAATTGATAACTAGACGAGGGACACATCTTTCTTTCTCAGCTTCATTGTTAACATAGAAAGCTGAACAAGACCATGGTGACTTACTATGTCTAATTAATCCTTTACTAAGGAGGTCATTAATCTCATTTTTGCATAACTCTATTTGTTCATGACTCATTTGAATAGGCCTAGCTTTAGTGGGAATTAAATGTTCTTTGAATTCTTTAGCATAAGGTAACTTAACTGTGTGCTTTTTCTTATGCCAAAAAGCATTGGGAGAGTCTGAACATAAGTTATTTGTTAAATAATCCTTTAATTCACTAATTTTTTCTTGAACTCTGTTACTCTTAAGTTGTTCTTCAATTTGTTGATACCTAACTTCTTCTTTGAGGAAACTTAGGTGGGTAACTTTACAGTTTAACAAGTTTACTGATTTAGAAATTGATTCTTCTTGAATAAACTTTAAATCTCTTTCTTTCGGTTTAATTAGGAATTTAAATGTAATCTTTTTTCCTAAATGCTCGCAGCTTAAACCTTTATTACTGGTGGTGAATGGGCATAATAAATATATAAATAGTAACCCTAAAATGATTTTATATGTAAGATTGCGGATTAAAACAAATGAGGTTTTAAAACACATTGTCTTGACAGATGTGTACATTAGGTAATTTATATTTAATTTCCATGTGACTACCATTAGCTGAATTAAGCTTTTCACTAGTCTTGTAATATCTAGTGGGAATAAGACCCTCTTGAATACAGTTCAGATCTGCGCCAGTGTCAACTAAGGCAGGGAGCTGAATGGAGAAGGTTTTATCAATGACTAAATTAATAGAGATGTACCATTTTTGAATGGTAATGTCTTTAATTCTTTTAAGAGAGAGACCTTGAATAAAAAGATCAGGTTCTTCTTTAGTACTTGATGATTCTGGTTCATCACGACTTTCATCACTGGAAGAAGAATCATGTACTTGTAGATCTGACTTTTTATCATCAATCTCTTTTCTTAGATTAGAAATATCTAATTTCAAGTTAGAAATCTCTTTCTTAAGTTTATTAAATTCTTGATTTAATTCAGGGGGAGTAATTTCTCTAACTGGAGACTTAAATCTTTCAAGTGTTTTATTAATACTGAAGATAGGTTTCTCTTTGGCTTTAAGAACCTTATCAGTAACTCTTTTATCTTTGTTTAATAAATCCTTTAACTGATTCAGATACTGAGTTTTTAATCCTGGGTCAGTGATCTTACTAATTAAATCAATTAACAAAGAACTTTCTTCATCTTCTTTGGTAATTACATTTATTCTTTTACAACAGTTACTACAGTTTTCAGTACAGACTGTAACTTCGTTATCACTATTTGATTCATCGTTACAAGTAGTGCTACTGCTAGAGGATTCAGGAATATCTGAAGCTTCTTCATTACTATCGTTATTTTCAATTCTCATTAACTCTAATAGATGTTCAGTATCTTCAGTTGAGATGTTCAACTGAGCTAATTTTTGCTTAACTCTGCACTCACTCTTAAAATGTCCTTTCTGCCCACAATTGTGACAGACAATTTTACTCTTATCAAAATTCTTTGATTTTTTGGTTGATTTCTTGTGTGTTGACTGAGGTTTCTTATAATAAGAGTCTTTATTAATAATTTTCTTATCTTGATTATATCTTTTCTTACGATGTTTATGACTCTTATGTGACTCAATATGTTTATGAGGGTGCCGGTGTTTTCTTCTAGAGGGAGCCACAGGCGGTAAACTATATTGTTCACAGAAAGTGCCTACTCGTATTTTGCTTTTTTCTTATCTTTACTAGCTTGCTTAGCTAATTTAAAGTCAATACACATTTTTAATCCTATTTTTTGAATATGGCTTATAATATCTCCGTAAGTTAAATTATCATAATCTATATATCCTAAATTTTTACTTAATTCTTCTCTAACTTTATGTGCAAATAATGAAGGTAAACCATTAACGAACTTCTCTTTCCAAAATGGCTTATTACTGTCATGACGCATCATAACTCTAGAGGTGAATACATCTTTGTACCATCTAAAATCACTTAGAATGGGACAAGTAAGGTTATTGAGTTGATCATGGATTCTTTCGGTGATATTACTAGGAGTTCCGATAAAATGTTTAATTATTGTGAAAATTAAAGTATTAACTCCATCAGGCGGATCAATACCAACTTCTGCATCGAAGATGGGATTACCGTCATCATCTCTTTGGATAGTATGAATAATTGATACCCTAATATCTTCTGTGAGATGTTTCTCCCACCAAGATCTAAGGATACCAGTGAATCCACTAGCTATTATTGTTAAAGACATTACCATTCAAAAATGGCACATCTGTATTAATTTAGTCATTGATAAAACCTTCTCCATTCAGCTCCCTGCCTTAGTTGACACTGGCGCAGATCTGAACTGTATTCAAGAGGGTCTTATTCCCACTAGATATTACAAGACTAGTGAAAAGTTTAATTCAGCTAATGGTAGTCACATGGAAATTAAATATAAATTACTTAATGTACACATTTGTCAAGACAATATGTGTTTTAAAACCTCATTTGTTTTAATCCGTAATCTTACAGATAAAATCATTTTAGGGTTACCATTTATATATTTATTATACCCATTCACCACCAGTAATAAAGGTTTAAGCTGCGAGCATTTAGGAAAAAAGATTACATTTAAATTCCTAATTAAACCGAAAGAAAGAGATTTAAAGTTTATTCAAGAAGAATCAATTTTTAAATCAGTAAACCTGTTAAACTGTAAAGTTACCCACCTAAGTTTCCTCAAAGAAGAAGTTAGGTATCAACAAGTTGAAGAACAACTCAAGAGTAACAGAGTTCAAGAAAAAATTAGTGAATAGAAGTACTATATGTTCCATCTGTCTATTACTTCTATTCTTTCTTTATATACATTTCTTTTTTAATTTCATAACTGTTTGACTGATTTATGTCTATGTTTTTTTTATTTGCAGATAGAATTCTGGAAGGTCAATAATCACAAGGTTGAATATTTTAATTAAGCATTTTTTTAGGATATAGATTTCAGCTTTTTGGATTATATAATTTGGTTTTGTGGTACTTTAAGATTATTTAAGCAACTGTTTATTGCCTAGCTAGTTGGGTATTTTGTTGAATTGGTGAATCTACTATTTTTTATAAGATAATTACTTTTTATTTTAAATGTTTATTGCCTTTTGTCTCTTATATTATATACAGGTGTAAAGTCGATTTAAAAAACTCACTAAATGTATTATTTTTTTTTATTAAAAATTATTAATGTGACGATACATTTTGAACGTCAAACAACTTAATATAACACCACACCATCACGATTTATAATCATTTATTGACAAATAATATTTGGTCAATGAAAATTAAAATTTAATGACGAATAATATTAATTCTTTAGAATTAATATTATTGTCATTATATATATTCATTTAATTATGACAATTGATTTTGTCACTAATATTAATTATTTGGTGATAAGTTATGTCGTCACTATTATATATCATTTAGTGATGACTTTTAATTTTGTAACTATTAATAGTTCTTTATGTGACGAGTTCTATCGTTACCATAAGTATTCAATTAGTGACAGAGAAAAATGTGTCATAGAAATTAACTCTTTGGTGACAAACTATATCGTCACTATTATATATTCATTTAGTCACGACAACTAATTTTGTCATTGTTATTAACTCTTTTCTGTGACGAGATGTATCGTCACCATAAGTATTCAATTAGTGACATTGAAAAATGCGTCCCAAAAAATAACTCTTTGGTGACAAATTATTTTGTAATATTATTTAAAATATGAAATGACAACGACATAATTGTCATGTTAAATGTAGTATTAGGTGATGAATTGTTCTGTCGTCATTTATTTTCTTATTTTTGGTGACGATAAATACAATAACATGACGAAAGAATAATCATAAATATGACAATATTGTCGTCATTAAAATTAGATGATTTAAATAGAGTAAAATATTTTCGTCACTAAAACAGTATCATTTAATGACAAAACATAATATAGAGTGACGAAAGTTTCATTCAAATAGTGACGCTATTAACGTCACTAAAAGTAATTAATTATAGTGACAATGGTGTAGATCGTCACTATAAGTTAAAACATTTAGTGATGACATCAAATATTGTCAAATAAACCTAATACCACGCTCATACGGTGATAGTTTCTGTGACGATTAACACTCGTCACCAAATGTTTTAGTGACGAAAAATGAATTTTATATGACAAATTTTAGCGTCGTTTTTTGTGTAATTTCTTGTAGTGAGTGTTCTCTATTTTTTCGAAACGGGTGATCTACCAGCAAGAACCGACGATGACAGTCAAACCAACAAGGCTTTCGACCTTTTGATAGATTGAAAGACTTTGTATGCTCCATACAATACGGACAAGCCAACTTCCCGTGTGTACTCCATCCAGCTGACATACCATAAGCTGGGAAGTCACTTATAGTCTACATAACTGTTGCGCTAAGGTTGAAATTTGTTTTCGTTGTAACATCCCAAGTCTGTACTCCATCCTCCCACAATACATTCAACTCGTCTATAAGATGTCTTAAGTAAACATCTAAGTTTTTTCTAGGACCCTTAAGACCAAGAACCACGAGTGAAAGAAACAAGTATGGTTGTTTCATACACATCCAAGGAGGCAAGTTGTACGGAGTAACAATCACAAGCCAACATGAGTACGGAACAGCTGAGTGGCCAAACGGGTTGAAACCATCGGTGGACAATCCAAGCCACACATTTTTAGGTTCCAATGCAAACCTAGGATGTGCTAAGTTGAAATCTTTCCAAGCCTGACCATCTGTGGGATGATTTAGTTCTCCATCTTTAGCTGGAGATTTCACATGCCAACTCATATGTTCAGCTGTTCTTGAAGACATGTACAATCTTTTTAGCCGATATGTTATTGGAAAATACCTTAGAATCTTAAACGGTATAGTTGATTTTTTTGTAGTTACACCCTCTTTATTAGGCCTAAACCGATCATGACTGCAAAACGTGCACCTTGTCATCTGTTCATTTTCCTTATAAAACAACATGAAATCGTTGGGACATGCATCGATCTTTTAGTATCCAAGACCCAACTTCTTCACCATTTTCTTACAATAGTAATAGTTATCAGGTAATTTCTCACTGTCAGGCAACATACTCTTAATGGCCTTCAAGAGCGACTCAAAACACTAATGGCTCATGTTGTGATCAACCTTGATGTCAAGTAATGTTGTCACTGTAGACAATGTAGTGTGTTTAGTGCAACCATGCCACAATGGCTCGCTACCCTCGTCTAACAACTTAATGAAGTCTTTGGCATCAGAATTCATAGGTTGCTCTCTACCTTGTTCCCAATCAAAATTAGGCCTTGCAATATCATGAATCATTTCATTCATACGATGAGTACTACTGCCCGGATTGTGTACTTCTGTGATGCCACCATCTCTTCTCTACCCATGTGCCCACCAGCATTCTTCGTAATTTTTCATGAACCCAGAAATAAGTAAATGATAGTTTACCACATCTCTGTCCATATAATTTATATTCTTACACTTCAAACAAGGGCATCTTATCTTGTTCTGACCATTCACACATTCCGGGTGACTATACGCATACTCCAAAAACACTTGGCAACCAACTCCAAATTCAGTTGTAACACCTATCTGGGCACTTGACTTTCGTCGTGTCATCTAACTACGGTCTGAATAGATTTCTATGATACCATGGTACCTACTACAGACAACATGAGCTTATGATTAACATTAAAGCATACTTGTAAGCATATGACTTACATTTAAGCATACTATACATACTTCTAAGCATATGACATACAATGCATAATTGTAAGCATATGACATACTATGCATACTTGTAAGCGTATGACATACTTGTAATCATATGACTTGATAGTTTAGGTTCAGTTTAAATGTAAGTCAGTTTAAGAATATGACTTACATTTAAGCATACTATGCATACTTGTAAGCATATGACTTGACTTGAGCATACTTGTAAGCATATGACTTACATTTAAGCATATTATGCATACTTGTAAGCATATCATTACATACTTGTAAGCATGTGAGTTAATAGTTTTAGTCCTCTTTTGAAAACTGCACAAATCATCTTGAACTAAACAACAAAATCTATTCTGAATATATGCAGGGTCTCTACCACTAGGCCATATGAAAGCTAAACTATGATTTTGTGTGTGTTGTTTTAAATGATCAACTAGCATTGATATATTCAACAAAGCTACATAAGATTTCTTTCGCAGTAGTTTTGAAGCTAATGAATGAAGTATTAAAGTGTGCTAACACCATGTTTTTAGCTCAAAGATCTTTCTGCTATTACTCATATTGCCCAACTGGTGCAATGCTTTAATGGTCTTTTAGCGCATTCATGAAGGTTCTTGTATTGAGATTACGCGGTAACCTCTTTTATATACATAGAAAAAAGATGAAATTTAATCATTGAGTTGGAGTTTCTCCATTAATAAGAGGATATGTCAATTATAGCTACTTTGCAAAGTGTGCGATCAAATTACTAAACCAAATCTCTTTTCATGGAATGAAGTCCTCTCAGCCTACTAAAATGAAAGAAGTCTGCAATTGCATGCAAAGAAGAGATGGGGTCTCTTGGAATTTGGTTATTTCACAGTATGTTTTTTTTGTTTATGTAATTCTTTGTGTTAGTTGTTGGACAAACAAGTTATTTGGTAATGCGTAGCCCCATATGACCCAAATGACATACTTGTAATATACTTCATTTAGTAGTCCAAAACTGACCCAAATGAGAGTTTTGCTCTACTGATTTTACCATTAGGAAGAGTTCTAGTTAATTTGTAGCCCCAAAAATAACTATGATGTTCTTGGACCCCCCTCCAATCTTTCTATCTAAGTTGTCGTTCTTGTTTTGGCCTCAATAATCCACTTTTTCACTAGAAAGTATCAATATGTTCTTGTAAGGAAAAACTTTGCACACACTCGTAGAGTTCTTTCAACTGGTATGCTTCCAAATCTCGTTCTTAGTCATATTGTTGATAGTGCTGCAGAAGTACCATTAATTGGTAATTTATTAGCTGAGTTTTGCTAATAGTTACTCACTTTCTACTTTCTGCAATAGTTGCAAGTTACTATTTCTAGAGTACTACACCTATGTTCGGATTTTTTTCTATTTGGTTGTTTGAGACAGATGACTAGCCATATCACTTTATATTGTTGAAATATGGCATAATCAACTAGTGTTGCATAACATGAAAGATGGAACAACAACTAGCCTACTTTAATCTGCTAAAGGAAAGGGATAAAGATATTACAGTGTTAAACAATTGCCAATGTCTTGCAATATAGGCTATGCTCGGCAAAGGTTTATGATGATTAAACATGCATACAATACATTGCTGAATTCTGAATACCAAAGGAAATATGGTTCTGGAAATCGCACATCTGATTATTCCTATTCCACTGCATTAGGAAACAAACGTGATAAAGATGAAGAGTTCTAGTTAGCAAGATATGTGTAAAGGCAGCGGCGGCGCCGGCTGTGGTGGTGGTGATGGCGGCGACGGCGTTCCCCTCTTCTCCCTCTTCTCTTCTACCCCTTCTCCCTCTTCTTTTCTCCCTCTCTTTTTTTCTTCTGCTGTGTCGAGATCGCTGATTTTTAATGATGTGAACTTATTAGCGACCGCCACCCGGTCGCAGATTGTGACTGGTCGCAGACCACTTACGCGCCAACATTTCATAAGGGTGTAAATGAGTCGAATCGGAGCGAACAGAGAGTTATTCGAATTCGACTCGAAATGATAAATTCGTACTCGAATTCGGTTCGAATTCGAATTATATTTGAAAAATCCTACTCAGATTCGATTTGACTCGAATATTTATTACTCGAATTTGATTCGACTCGACTCAAATATTTATTCAAACTACTCGCGGACTTCAAATTCAAGCTCGAATTCGAGTCTCCACATAATAACTAGTTTTATAACAAATATAATTATAAATTAAATTTGTTATTTTACTTAAAAATGAGAAAATATATTTATTATTACACTTTACAAATATAAAATCACAATTAAAATTAAAAACAAAACAAAATAATATCTAATTATGCTAATTTGATTTAAATTTGTATATATTATAGAGAATGTATCGAACATCTAATCGAATATATATTAACCGAGTATATATAGAATTACAATAAAAAATTCGAGTAGTTTGAATCTTAATCGAGTCGAGTATAACCTTGCTCAGATTCTACTCATATTTTTATTCGAACTATTTTTAATGCTCAGATTTGGATCATATTATTAACGAATCCGAGTCTCGCTCGTATTTTTTCGAGTCGAGCCCGAATCGAACCCGAACTGTGTTGACTCGTTTACAGCCTTAACATTCCACGCCAATTTTTGGGCGGTAAATTTATACCTGCGACTGCTCAGCGACCGCGCGCATGCAGTCGCTGATATGAACTAGCAACTGAATTCAAGCACGGTCGCTGATAGGTTGCAATTACTAATATTAGCGACCGGACATTGTGGTCGCTGATTGTGTACGTTGGTCGCTGTTAGACTATTTTCTTGTAGCGTTACCAGCCTTTTTATTTGAATACAAGTAAGGTAGCTTGTAGATTCACTTCCTATCTTCCTATATATATAATTTCCCTCTACTTAGAAATATACATAACATATATATTATATAATACATATAAATCTTCCACTAAAGGTTCATGAACTAAAAATTCCATGTTAATAATTTTGGCACGAACATCATTACTTTTTGTGTGGACCACGGTAGAGTAGAAGCCACTATCTTAGGTTGTTCATTTTGCATGCAATAATCTACAACCTACACACAGCGGTCAATCCCATAGAAAAATAAGTGTCTCTTGTCTACCCTCAGCTATATGTCCAACCTAAGACATTTTGCATGCAACATTAAAAAATGTATATGTAAAATTCTCATAGTAGAGGCAGTATAAAAGTAAAATCAGAGTAGGTTACAAATTACCACCTCAACTTACAATATAAGTATTAAAAAGTAAGAAAAATGAGAGCATGTTATATTATTAGATGTAAGAAAATCAGTACAAAAAGAATCAGTACAATGTAAACCTCATGTAAGGAAATATATACACCAAGAGAAGCAAGTAGATAAACTATGTACCAAATTTTGAAATGCTATGAACAACGACCAGGGAATCATATCATTAATTTGTTTATGCCATGGAGGGTGGTCCTCAATCTCTGTCCAATAGCAAATACATACATTCACACACGCACACACGCACATATATACATACATATATATATATATATATAGAGAGACTATATTCTTAATTCCCCAATTATTGACATTGACCGTTTCCTTTCCTTTCTCAAAATCATAAAGATTCTCTCACTTTTACAAGGTTTAAGGCATGCAAGTACATTTCTGAGTAATTTTTTCATAATAAAGATCAGTGAAGATAGATTGTGACAAAAAAACAAGATCAATATAAAAAGACGTATTCATAATTTCTGATAACTGACAAAATTTAAAGCTATAATCAAAGTTGTCTATGTTCCATACCACTAAAATTTAGTGATATATAGCAATATAAAGATGCATTCATAATTGTTGTGCATTCAGACAAAAATAAGTGCCACAAGATATACAATAACAAATATATATAGAGTGAGATTCTATATAAGTACTTCCCCCAATTATTGACATCGACTCTTTCCTTTCTTTCTTTAGACCCATTAAGATTCTTTCACATTTATATAATACATCTCAATACATTTTTAAGTAATTTTTTTATAATTAAAATCTCTGAAGATAGATTGTCACAAACAAACAAGAGCAATTTGAAATACTTAACGTTAAATAAGTCCATGTAATATAAAATTGCAATAGGGCACCATAACCTTTTTCATCAGATCTATAGAAAAACTTGGTCGGATCAAAAATGCGTAACTCATAAACAAATCCATATTGGTGAACAAATAAATCTAAGATTATCAAAATGAACTAATTGACATTAAATAAGGCAATTTAATATAAAATTGCAAAGAGACATCATAACCATTTCAATCAGATTCATTAACCATATAGAAAGTATATATAATTTGCTCTGGGCAACAGCGCTTGCAACATTTAGACCTCCAAATACATCACACCATTTTCGGTGTTTGAGGCCCAAAAACTGTTTTTGTGAGTTATATAAAACTTCATTTCAAATAAGCTTCTTGACGAATAAGATTTTTAGGTGCGATTTAACTTCCAAACGAATTCTTTTGTATAATTATATATTGTAACAATTAACACTAAATTAAGAACTTGTATTTATATTAGTAGAGTAGGGCAACAAGTATGGTAATAAGACAATAATTTTTATTGAAAATTAATTTTTTCACATGTACAAGCTTTTTTCTAATTGTAGATGGATCCCACAATTATATAAGAGAGACCTTGTAAAAATATCAAATCTCTTTTTATTTGATAGTAATATCTCCATTTTTTTAATTGTCTTTTTAGGAAAAAATATAAAAAGTAAAAAAAAAGGTAATTAATGCCGGAATCAAAGTAATTGGATAATATTTTTTAGTATTATCTTTTGAAATTAACTGAAAAAGATGAAAGAAAAACTAATTATTATTTATATAAAGATAATATAAAAAAATCACAGATAAAAGATCAAAAGAAGTATTAATAATTTGTGTTGTATATTTGTTTAAAACTATTACTTGTTATGTTCCCATAATTTATTTTTATTACTATCGACTCGACTCCTCATTTATTTACCTAAATAATTAATCATATCTTGACTCACCAAAGAATGAATCACAAAAAGGAAATCTGGAACCTATTCAAGGGTGTGGGTAGGATTGAAGATATTTATCTACCAAAAGAGAGGAGCAAGGAAGAAGAATCTGTGTCAATTCAAAGGAAGTTAAATTGAACAGAAGTTTATATTTCATTTGATGAAAGTGCAGAGAAAAAGAGGAAATTGAATCCATTTGTAATAAAGTTGGATTAAAATGGACAAGAATTTGTACCAAAGGAAAAAATTGTTTCATGGTTGTTTTGGAGAGTGCAGAAGAAAAAAATAGACAATTACAAAATGGTTAGAAGCCTGGATTCAAATGAGAATGAGAAAATAATTATTTGGGTGGAATGTCTTGGGGTGCCGATTCAAGGGTGGACATGTAGAAGGAACTATAGCCAACATAGCAAGAGAAGGCAAGTTTAATTGATCATATTAATACTATTTGTTCAATTATAGTGCATGATAAAGTTCATCATATTCGAGTTTCTAAAGTAGACGGTGAGGATATCATTTGTATGGAGTGTTAGAATATTTATTTCCTTACGTGGCCTCTAATATTTATGTAATTATTGAACTTACATATTGTATTAATTTAATTATTTTATTCATGGGTTTGACAATTAATTATGTGGCCTATAAATAATATTACTGATAGTACTTGGCGTAATGGGCCCTAGGGTTTCATAATTTTGATGGACGATTTTGACTGTTAGTTATTATATAAATAAAACAGTTAGGGTTTGGTCTCAATTGTCCTCTCAAGAATTTTATACACACCTATACATCCATCCTAAGATTGAGAGAGACAATTGAATATTTTCACCCTTAAGCGCAGCGGAAGCGTGATACATACAAGATGTTTTCTCTCAATTCATGTAAGTGCCTAATTAATTAATTAATTTTATTCTATATAATAGCCCATTCCGATATAATTTATTTAACATCTGGTATCAAAGCTTACGCTATTGTATAGAATAAATTAATTACGCAATTATGCTAGAAATTTTAATTATGCATAATCTCTTTATTGGTATAATATAGAACTATTCAGTATATTTAGAAATTTCTAAATGAAAATAATTTTTTCCAAAAAGTAATTTTATAATCTGATTCGTAATTAATAATTAGTGATTTATTTCCATTCGTAATCTGATTACGGTTATTCATGGCTTTTGGAAATTACATGATTTGATTCCTCGTGCTGTTATGTTATGAATTCTGATCCTTTAATACTTGTATCCCATTATATATTATGTCAGAATATATAAATTCTTGCCTCGATATACGTGACAGTATATACATCAAGTATTATTTATATATGTTGAATATGAATTCATGTTTTATGAATACTGACTTATCTGTTTTTGTTGATAGTTGTATTCTTTATTATACCAAATTAATATTTGATTCATATCATTTTAGTATATATTTAGTTTGCAATTTATGTGAATATTTTATAATTAATTCATATTCGTAATTATATATTTTAATTTAAGATTCTAGAACATGATATGATATATTATTAGAGCTTTTAAGTTGTTACGTGTAAATTATAAATAATATTAATTTTTAAACTTGATTAATACGTTGTTTTAAATAAAATTGAGTTTGATCATAATAATTTACATGTATGCGTGACTCTTTTATTTTTAAAATTAATAATCAGCCCAACGGAGGGTTATTAATTGAAACAATTAAGGATTAAGAAAATTCACATAATGTTATATTTAATAAATAAAGATTTTAATTTTACCCAACAAAAAATTAGAATTAGAATTTATTAAATGAAATTTTATTGCATAAGTGACATGTTTATTTCGTTTTCTGCCCAACGATGATGCGTGAATAAATATGTTGTGCATTATTTTTTAGAGATGTTATTAGCATATTATTAATTGGACCAATGAAAGATTGATAATTATGCATCAACGTCATATTAAAATCTATTTTTGGGTGTTATAAATAGATTTTATGTAACTAACTGCTTGCCCTACAGTTGGTTTTATTATGATTAATTATTAATTATTGTTGTACATTGTGAATTTCTTTTAGTTTTTTGTAAGCATGCTTATGAGCTTGATTATATTTCAGCATTGACGCCAACTAATATTTCTGGATATCTCTCTAGAATTGAAGCCTTAAATGGAACTAATTTTACTACTTGAAAAGAGCAAATGAAAATTGTTCTTAGCATTATGAATTTGGACTATGCATTACGAGTAGATCCTCCTGCTCCACTTACAGCTACTAGCTCAATTAAGCAAAAGGCTATTTATGAAAAGTGGGAGTGATCCAACCGCATGTCCCTTATGATTATGAAAAACTCTATCACGACAGACATTCGAGGAGCCATTCCTGACTCTGAGAATGCTAAAGAGTACTTAACTTCTGTCGATGAACAATTTAAGGGTTCTTCTAAAACTCATGCAAGTACCTTTATTTTGAAAATGCTCACTAGTAGGTATGATGAGATTAATGGAGTGCGCAAGCACTGTGACGCCCCCAAAATTAGGTATACATCACCCATCTTGGGTCGTCAGATACATGGTACAGAATACAAACACAACTTACTAATACAACTGTCGGGTACAATACGACAAAACATAAATGTGAGTTTGAATACAATTATTGTCTACTAGAGACTATACAAACTCAAAAGGAGTTCTCATTATAATTATTGTCACACTATTTAATAGAATAGTGAGGACTACTAATACTATCATCTGGTCTATCACTCCGTTCCCCGACTCGTCCCAGCTATATTCTCATTTCCTGAAGAGAACAGTAAAAGAAAGGGTGAGCTCAACTAGCCCGGTAAGAAATATTATGACTAAGATAATACAGAATAAATTATCATTAGCCTTCAACAGTGTTAAACTGATAAAATATAACGAACATCAAGTTTAACTGCAGCGGAACAAGCAATCCATTAAAAGAGTTAAATAGAGAATAAAATCTACTATCTTCTATGATTTAAAAGGTTTTTCAACACTATTATCGCTGGGACTCAGCTTAATAAAATAATCCACATCATCGAATCACCCCTGCACTACGGCCAAGGATATTCGTGTATTCATTAATGGTCATGATCATGCCAACAACTGTCCATCAATGCACTACGGGCCAATGAGGACTTTTACCACATCATTTGTAACATTACGGTCATGATTACACCGAATAATCCCTGGTTATAATCATACCAAGTCCATCTATGCATTACATGCCATAGATGACTTTCAACATTTTATAAACATGAGGATGATGACAATGATATAAGAATTCAATAAAACAAGTTCAAGAATTAATTTATCCAAGAATTTACAACGTCCAAATTGTCAACATGATACTGCTTTGTGGAGTAAAATTCAAGAATGCTTAGAAGAATATTTTCATAAAAAGATACTGGATGAACTGCAATTATCAAGGATATTCCACTAATTTCATGGAGTATAGAAGTTAAAACTTAACCAACTGAGTATAATAAAGAATAGAATAACAAAAGAAATCACCCAGCATGCAATAGACCGCACAGACAGGTTATTCCAACAGAATAATAAATAATAGAACCAGGTCCGGCGTAAACGCACAGACAGGATATTCCGACAGAATAATAAATAATGGAACCAGGTCCGGCGTAAACGCACAGACAGGATATTTCGACAGAATAATAAATAATGGAACCAGGTCCGGTGTAAAACACACAGACATGATGTTCCAACAGAATAATAACAAGACGGAACCAGGTCCGGCGTAAACGCACAGACAGAATATTCTGACAGAATAATAATAAAAATGGAACTATGTCCGGTGTAAAACACACAGACAGGATGTTCCAACAGAATAATAGAAGAATGTCACCAAGTATAGGGTAGACCGCGTATACAGGTTATTCCAACAGAATAATAAGAAATTGAATAACAACAGTTCTCTTCATGAATAAGAAAGAATAACACCCCTTACCGTTTTAAAGAAGAACTGAAATAAGGAAGTAGTTAAGTAGCAAAATACTTTTCTTCTCTCTATAGTTTCTCTCTATAGTTTCTCTCTCTAGAGTTCAGTGAATTCGTAAGAAATAATGAAGGAATGAGCTGCTATTTATTGAAAAATGGAATGCATAGTAACTAATCCATGAACGCTCCAGATTGATTACTTTAATCTGACGGTCCATAATTAAAGAAAAATCTTTTAAATAAAATATAATATATTCTATTTATAGAATAACTTTAATAAAGTATTCTGTTTTATATAAAAAGATGTTTCTGTTTTATTACGTTAATAATACGAATAAAATAAAACTTCATTATCGCTAAATAATTCATATTATTAACTGACAATAATTGAATCAAACTAAGTGACTTCTCACATAAGCATTAATAATCAATACCGTGTGCTACTATACAAACACACATATTACTGTACTTTTACTACCGAGTAGTTCAACAGTATCAATGGTAAAACTTTCGCCGTTATTTTTAATAAAATATTTTTTTCGTTTTCTCAATTCGATAATAATTCCGTTGTGGGGTCCACCAATGATTGTGCCGTTTTACGAATATTCCCTATTAAAACGAATATTCCCCGACCAATCGAATATTATATAACAACTTGCGTACTTTGTAAAATTTATAAATATTATCCACAACTATAACATTATATCAAATTAACTCCATAATATTCAAAAATGATATTTATAGAAAATTCATCTTTATTTATAAAAGTTGGGGTCTTACAAGCACATTATGATGATGAACAACATGACCTTTAAATTAAAGGGTATGGACATTGCAATTTCCAAGGGCTTTCTTGTTCACTTCATTATGACTTCTCTTCTTTCATAATTTGATCCATTTAAGATCAATTATAACACGCAAAAAGAAAAGTGGAAGATGATCAAGTTAATCTCCATGTGCGTCCAAGAAGAAGAAAGGCATAACACTACAAGAAAATGGCCTATCTGCGACCGCCTATCAGCGACCAACATCTGTCGCTAATAGCCATCTACGACCGATGGCAGTCGCTGATAGTCGTCGCATAAAATCTGATCACTGGAATATACATCAACGACCACTATTAGCGACCGACTTATCTGCGACTGATATTAGCGATCGGGACCGTCACTGAGCTGAGTCAGCATGGTTCAAGGCTGAATGCTGACGTGGGCCACGTGGTAGCGACTGCCAGTAGCGACCGTCGCGATCGCTAACACCCTGATCCAATTAGCGGTCGCTAATAAGTATCAGCGACCGAATGCGGTCGCTGATGTATAATTTTTTTTCTTCTGGATTTCCCAAAAAAATGTACCTGTTTTGTACCTACTTTATATCTCAGCACATAACAGACAATATATATAAACTTCCAACCAAGTTTCATATATCCCAACACATGCACAACAATATAAACATCCATCCATATACCGATACATACACCAAAACAATATAAACTATATAAACATTAAAAAACCAATATGAACTGAAGAAATATATACAAATCTAATCTTTAAATAACATATAGTCATCCAAAGAATGAATATAAAAGTACAAGGCTCATAAATAACTAGCTAGAAAACAAGACTAGGTCAGTCGTCATGCATCATCGTCTAAATTAGTTTATCGTTGATCACCCTGTAATTAACAAAATAATAAAAACAAGTTACATATATAGTATATATGTTGTTGATACAGATATTAAGACAATATACAACAAATTAAACACAACAATATATATATATATATATATATATATATATATATATATATATATATATATATATATATATATATATCGTCAACCTCATGTTGTGATGCTGCTTCTACCGCCACTGCAACAGCTAACTCATCAGGACTCAGAGCCACCAGATACCCGCCCAGTATATGAAGAAGATCATGATCTCGACACATCGCTTTCACACAGTCAGCAAGAGTATGATGAGCTAGATGGGTCGATGACTGTGTAGACTAGGTAGTAGAGCTGCATGTGCCACTGATGGTTGGGCGTCGTCGTTGTCCTTGACTTTTGACTTAGTTCTTCTTCACAACTGACGCCATCTCCCACAATTCTTGATCAATCATTGACGTGGGGTGCCTTCAGGATAATGCTCGTTCAATAAACTCTTATAAGTATCCTGTCAATATGTTAACAATTAAATAGTTAAAAATAAATTTTAAATTTTAAATAATAACTAAACTTGATAAACAACATCAAAGTTTTCAAAACTTATTATCGCTATCTGGATAACATCAGGCAAACCATCACGAATGGCCACGTACACATTTAACCAATGGATAGACTGACCTTGAGACTGAAACTCCTATACAAAACATACTCCCATATTACTAAGTAAACATGTGATATTCTACAAACCATGATTATAAATATATTAAAACCATTCTATCAAATTCACAAGTTTACTATTCATACGTACCCTAGCAGTAATATGTTACAACTATGATATACTGCCGCCTGTAGGTGTTTTTCGCCTTTTTGCCATCAGGTACACCTGATGCTCTGTTAGTGGCGATAGTCTTACGTCTCTTAACCCAGCTCTCAGCTCTCTACTGGGAACACATCTCAGCCCATATAGGCTTCGCGCACCACCAGGGGTTATGCACGTGCATGTACTTCTCTCCCTGCCCTGAATGGTCGATCAATGCATTGTGTAGGACTTTTTGTCGTTCCTTATTCAATTTGTCTTTGGTGAAGATGGTGCACTTCTGCCAGAATAGTGTCTGTATCACTGAAGCATACGCGTTGTTCCATCTATACCTTTTCTGCAAATAAAATAATAATAATAATAATAATAATAATAATAATAATAATAATATTAAAACGGTGCTATTAACATATAATCCAACACTACTAAACAATATTAGTTTATTAATTATATTATCTGTCAGAATTAAAAATATATATACTTGGAATTCAGCCCAAACTATATCCTTGTGGGTGATGGGTGTGGTCACCCACGTAATCATAGTTGTCGGCCAGTTCTGTAAACACAGCTGTGAAATACACTAGACTAACTTGTTATCTGAAAAATCACTACAATATACAAAAATTTACATTAAAGATGAATAGATTTATTATAATATTTAAAGTAATTTACATTAGTATATATCTGCAACAATGAAAATCTAAAATGTTTATATATAAATGATGCGAACGTACGTGCTGTTCGGAGGAGGACAAATCTGTATGAGAATTCGGTCATCCGGATTAGCAGGAGCCTTTGGCACATGATTAGGAATCCTACCCAAGCCGTGCTTTTTTTTTTGTGCTGCTTCAGAAACCATCTATAAATACAAATTTCAAGATGTTATTATGAGTTATATTTGATTACATGCATATATGAATATAAAATGACAATAATGACAGAAAATTGCATTAAATAGCTAAGTACATAAACATGACAATGATATAAAGAACATGTAATGCTAAACATACATTTTATTTTTTAATCACAATCTGAGTCAGAGTCATTTTGTATACGTATTGCAGATTCATAACTATCATCTGCTTAAGATTCAGTCACTAGTACACAACCATAAAAAGACAACACTTAAAAGATGACGTTTTTATAAAAAACGTTGTGGTATTTTTTTTACAACGTTTTTTAACAAAACGTTGTAGATATATATGAAAAAACGTAATGTATTTATAAAGGCAATTTTTAGTTTTAAATAGATAACGTTTTTTAGAAAAAAAACGTTATCTATGTAAAAAACACGGAGCTAAAAAAAAACGCGAAAGTGAAAATTTGAAATTAAAAACGCTGAAGTAAAAATTTGCCTAGATTTTAACACACACTCCCTCTAACGAGCCAAGAGCTCTGTGAAGCACTACAAGAAATTACACAAAAAATGACGCTAAAATTTGTCACATAAAATTCATTTTTCGTCACTAAAACATTTGGTGACGATTGTTAATCGTCACAGAGACCGTTACCGTATCAGCGTGATATTATGTTTATTTGACACTATTTAATGTCGTCACTAAATGTTTTAACTTATGGTGACGATCTACACCATTGTCACTATAATTAATTACTTTCAGTGACGTTAATAGCGTCACTATTTTAATGAAACTTTCGTCACTCTATATTATGTTTCGTCATCAAAACTTGGTGCATTTAATGACAAAAATCATTTTTCGTCATTAAATGATATTGTTTTAGTGACGAAAATATGTTAATCTATTTAAATCATCTAATTTTAATGACGACAATATTGTCATATTTATGATTATTCTTTCGTCATGTTATTGTGTTTATCGTCACCAAAAATAAAAAAATAAATGACGACAGAACAATTAGTCACCTAATAATATATTTGATATGACAATTATGTCATTGTCATTTCATATTTTAAATAATATTACAAAATAATTTGTCACCAAAGAACTACTTTTTGGGACACATTTTTCAATGTCACTAATTAAATTCTTATGGTGACGATGCATCTAGTCACAAAAAGAGTTACTAATAGTGACAAAATTAGTTGTTGTGACTAAATGAAAAACTAAATACAAAATTATAGATCTAGAAATAAAAAAAAATATTACACCAATAATATTTAACCAAAATGATTGTAATGATAAAAAACACCAATAATAGAATAACTAAATTTTCATTTTCCATCGTATTTAACCAAAATAAAAAAAAATTAAAATCCAAAGTATCATCCATTTTACTTAACATCAATAATTTATCAAGTATAACATTCTAAACAAAATATCCAACTTTTTAAATATGACCATAACGAAAGTTCAGAAGTTTTGAATGTCGACAAGCTGATCAAGAATTGTTTTTGAAGCTTTAGAATGTTGAACACAACAGCTATAAGCTTCAATGGCTCATTTTCGAGGCAAATGGCTCATTTTCGAGGCAAATGGCTCATTTTCTTTGGTTGTCACTGTATCAGGAGTAGCAAAAAAAATCTATTGTTGAAGAAACTACGGAAGAAGAGGCGGGTAATAGATTGATATTGGCCTGCACAGATGAGCATGATATAATTAGTTATTGCAGAACAAAGTTACCAAGAAAGAATGAGCAAGCCACTGCCTAATAGCATAACCAATCTACTATTAAGTAACCAATTGCACTAAAAGCTGAAGCTGATAGAGAATGGTACCAACAATTTGCTATATCAACCGCTACTACGCAGGTTCAATACATCTTTTTATTGTGAGCGACACATTTATGCATATTTGTATGGGATAAAGTACTTACAAACATTCCGCTAGTCAAGTTTAGGATATATCTATATCAGGAGAGTATATGTAATAGAGTTGTTCTTATTGTTCAACATTTATCTAAAATATTTACAGATACTTTAAAGCCCTCTAGGCTCTGACTATTGCATCAGTATAAATCCTCTAATTAGTCTAACACCAACAAAAACTAGACTGCATGGAGGTTGTTATTGTACTTTTGAACCATGTATAACCCAGACATTTCTTGTTTGCTAGTCAAGGCCTAGACAGTTGTGTGAGTTTCCTCACCTTGTAAACAATCCTCGTTCAAATTTCCCTTGTGGGAAATAACAATTCCCTAAAATTAAACATAATTTCTAGAACATTTACATCCACCAATATTTGAACAAGCTTAGTTATATACAAATCTCTGTGCACATAAATAAAATGACACATACACTAAATTTAGTTGCGTCAATGCCGCAAATCTCTGTGCACATAAATTCAATTCCTGGTGGGGTATTAAAAATAATGCTAAATTCAGATTTGACTAAATATTAATTTTCTCTCAAGTCTGCATCAATTAAAATGTCTATGACATACAACTAGATCTTCATAAACCAGGAATTGGAATTGTGAAAGGTGAATTTCTAGTATGAAACAAATGAACGACTCAAGTATCAGTCAAAGAAGTCAAAGTAAATGTTAGGTGGCCACTAAAATATAATCCGTAAGTCCATCACTGACCAATACATGGCTCATGAGAAGTTAACAGATGCTGGCATGTAAATGCAAGTGACATTTGGAACCAGCGACATGTAAATGAAAGATTATTTTTCGCACCGTATTCAACTACTCTGCCATCATGATAGACATTTTTTCATAAATTTTTTTATTTTGATAATTAAAAATCACTTCCTCTACTTCATCCAACCTCCACAAGGTTTAGTGCAAAATATCCTATTGAATCCTAGTAAATGGAAAATGAATTACAAAGCTACAAGGATGATCACATATGATTAAACACCCCAAAATTTTATCTATTGAGACTAATTATCATGGACTACACACACACACTACGAACAACCTTCCAAATAAGATAATTAAGTTGTCCGAGTAATGATTCCAGCACGCGTATTACCAATTAACAATACAGCATCTTCTTATTTAGAATTTAAGAAGCACTTGATAGTGATTTTAGTATCAGCATAAAATTGAAAGTTACTGTATCTGTTACTGTCTCTAAGAAATCATGCAACGCCTTAACTGCACTACTAAAAATTGACAGACTCCAAAAATAGGGCAACACAAAATATTAAATCATAATCCCCAAGGATGGTTGTTGAAGCTGAATGAAAACTAGGTCACGAATTATATAATTATAATCGTCCTCATACTCCAGAAGGTCAGTAGTTTTTTCTTTTGAGAAATGTTAAATCAGCACTAGGACAGTTGTTGTTTAGTCGTAGTTTACACTTATATCTTCCTAGCGATGGAGCTTTGGTAGAAGTCTCCCATATATAACAAAAGAAACACTATAAGGCTATGTTTGTTTAGGTACATGCCAGTTGAAAATCGATGCCAACTGTTCTCCAAAACGAATGTTCTCAAATGCAGAGGAAAACACTCCAGATTCCACTAGAACTCGATAATTAATATAGTGTACACCAATTGCCAAATTCTCAAAGGCTTTGTTTGCGAGTTTAGAGCATGGGATTGAACAGTTAGTCCTTTTTAAAATAAACAAGATTTCTATAGTTAATAAAACTTTTACTTGAAAAATTAGTGAGTATCAATTGCCAATTTTAACCAAAAAATAATGATACTGTATTGCACAACTGCAAAAAATAATTGAATCAAAACCCTAACAAATAAATGAAGGGAGAACAATGACTAATACAAAAAGAAAATAACCTATCGATGGACCACCGTAATGCATAGTCCCTGGACCCATAAATTGACCCGGAACTCCACGACCCATCATGGGTCTATACCCCTGCAACTCCACCATTGTCCTCTCCGTGGAACCCATTGTCCCAGCAAATTGGGTCAGCTGCGAAAGTGCCGCCACCGCAGCTGCCAGATTCATCCCCGAAAAACCCGAATTCAATTGATCCCCACCTGGCCCGGCTTGTTGAGGGTAATACGCATTCTGCTGATGCTGCCCCTGCCCTGCCCCTGCCCCTGCCCCTGCCCCTGCCCCTGCCCCTGCCCCTGCCCTAACCAGGCGGTCCCACCGGACTCATCCGCCGGCACTGGGGCTTCCGAAATCCTGGCCAATTTAATGTGCCCAACCGATTCGGGTTGTGAAAAATGTTGTTCTTGGTGCTGGTAAACATTGTTGTAATAATTGTACTGCTGGGGTGGTTGTGGTTGTGATTGTCGAGAGTGTTGTGGGTTTCCAGAGATATATAGCATTTCCTTGAACTCATTATTATACTTATTATTATTCAATTTAATATAATGTTATTATTCAATACTCATTATTATTCAATTTAATGTTGCTCGATTCACTATAAGTTAATCGTAATTTTTTGTATTTAAGTTTGAGATATATTATTAAAAAAAGAAACATGAAACTAAAAACATAAAAAACTTTAATTTCATTGATATATAAAAAAACATGTTACAAAATTAAAATGATTTACTAAAATATATATTTTTATAATATTAGTTCTATTTTTATGCTATGCTAGATACTACACGACTCGATGTTGCTCGACTCATTTAAAACATAAAAGTATTTTTATTTTTATTTTTAAAATAAAACATACATATTATAAATATTATAATATTAATTTTTATTAATATAACACCCCGTCTCCCAAAAAGGAAAAAAGGAATGTCACGTATAAAACATAATAAGCACAAACCTCTAATAAATCTCATAATATCTCCAATAAAATTGAACACTAATTATCATATACTCCAATTTAAATAGAAGGAACTCCATACTTACATAATCTCTACTAATAAGAAATAAATGTCAAAATGGCCAAAAACATCCATATACAAAATATTAGAAAAATCAAGTCTAATAATAAGTCTTAAAAGTTAATCTACTCTTTTGGATCAAAGGTAGCTCTCATCACACATATCCTGATCACCCCTGATTACCTGCCGAAAAAAGAACACAACGTGAGCCAATTGCCCAGTACGGATATGAAAATGAATAAATATATCACAATAAGTAATGAATCTAAAAGAGTTGAATGAATGAACATATGTGAATTACAAACGAATTACGAATAGATCAGAATTTGTGAGTCAATTTACAAATAACTAACACTGTCAATCGAATAATTATAGCCAACAGAATCCCAAACAAATAAGGCTGAATCAAATGGTTATACGGTAACAATTTCATACTGAGCTCAAATACAAATAGCCAAAGACTAACAAAATACATCAGTATCATGGTGTATACAAATCAAATCGGATAGTACGCACGACACATACGTCACTAATCCGCCAAATAAATCAAATTAAATCAAATACTGAGTCGACCCATACGTATCCTGAATAAATATATCAAATGGCCAAAGCTCATACCCAGAGCATACAAAAGAATACGCCGTTGACTAATCACACCGCCACGGAAGGTGTCATGTCCTTGTGTCAAGAGGACATGCCTGTGGTACCCCCACATGTGGTTAGCTCAAGTATATTCTAAAGATCAAACTACAAATTGTAAGCCAAAAGGGGGTTCAAATCACAAGGCTTACATGACCATATTCAGATGAAATCGAATTATCAAATACAAACATACCAAATTATTACAAGGTATCAATGATCAAAACAACTTCGAGTGTGAACAAAAATATGTGAACAATGGTACAAACGAATAAAGTCTCCAAAACATATTGACACGATTGACTAGTTCAAAGAGTACAAATACGAATTTTAATATCAACGCCAAACCGAAACTATTACAATAAATTGGACAACAAGGAATAATCCTAAAAAGCAATATCAAATTTTTAAACGAATAACAAAACGAACGAATTATAGTTAAAAGAGTCTCGCTGAAAAAGTACGAAATCTGTACCTTAATATAGTACCAAAATAATTCGTCGAGTCCAACTATCACCCGCTAAACTCCCTCAATCCGATCTAATTATCAAAATAAAATATAACACACATAATTAAATTATGAACTCATACAAATTATATTTTCATAACTTCAATAATTTTTAATATACTATATTCAATTTGTGCTCAAAAGATATATTTTAATTGCAATAACAATATTATAATACTAATTATTACTAACCCGTTTTTAAATTTCTGCATATCTTATATATATATATATATATATATATATATATATATATATATATATATAGCCGAATTAATCAACTGCTGCAGATCTATATATAGAAACTAATATTCATGTTGCTAATAGAATTTTCGCAGTCTTGCATTTAGTAAGTTAGTAGCAGAAGTAGGTATACATATTATATAAATATATCATGAAGCCTGAAAACTAAAAAGAACATTTGATGCAAAAATATATATATATATATATATATATATATATATATATATATATATATATATATATATATATAAATAATGATTACTTGAGTTCTAGATTTCACTTTTTGTATGGGAACGAAAATTTGATACTGCTAATACCTAAACAAAATAACAAGCAGGAAAACCTCTCCAAAAAAAAGAAGAAGAAGAAAGTAGCTTACCAGTTTCTTCCTTTTAATTGCGGTTGAGTTCTCTTTTTCTTTTCCTTTTTCTCAGTTGATTCGCAGAGATATAATAAAGCAGTTAGGTTTAGGTTTATTTATTAATTAATATATTTTATTAATACTTTTAATTTTATTAGGATTTAAAATGGCACAAATATAAATTAGACCCAATTAATTTTAATAGCCCGAATAAATTAACTACAGTTTGACCCAAATATAAGAAAAGTCCAATTAAATATTTTAAAGCTTACATATATATTTTATTATTATTTTATTGGGTATTACATCACCTTCCCCTTATAAAGGATTCCGTCCCCGGAATCAAAAGAATAAAACGTACCTAATTTTCAAAAAGATGCGGATATTCCGCTCGAATAGACTCCTCCATCTCCCAAGTAGCTTCTCGCTCCGAATGATTTTTCCACAAGACTTTAACAAAAGGAATTGTCTTTTGCCACTTCCACCTGCTCCATGTGCTACTTACTTGTGGTGGGTATCATGCTGGTAGGGCGTGCTATAGAAATACAGGGGCTTGTTTCTTATGTGGACAGATGGGACATAGAGCAAGGGACTGTACAGTTCAGTGTGGTAATGGGGGAGGCGATAATGGCGGTCAGCGCAACGCGGTGGGAGAGTTTTTGCATTGACAGCTAATCAGGCGGCCCAAGCACCAGATACTATTTCAGGCATCCTTCTTGTAGGAAATCGCGAGGCATCAGTTTTATTTGACACTGGATCTACACACTCTATTATTGCACTTTCATTTATTCGTCATCTTGGAGTTCCTTCTCATATGTTAGATCCTTATTTATCTATTGCTACCCCGATGGGGAATTCTGTGATTATTTCTGAGCAATTTCGCGAGTGTCCTTTGAAGTTAGGGAGGAGGGTGTATGCAACTAACTTACTTCCGATGATGATGCATGATTTCGATATTATCTTGGGTATGGATTGGCTGAGTAAGCATCGAGCCACTATTGATTGTCAGGCGAGGAAGGTTATTTTTAGAACCTTAGAGGCTCCAGAATTCGAGTTTCAATGTTCAAAGCCGAATGGTGTTGTAAAGTTGATCTCAGCTTTGAAGGCGAACAGAATGATTGCTAAGGGGCGTGATTGTTATTTGGCTTATGTGAAGGATACCTCGAGGGATGAGCCCCAACTTGATGACTATCCAGTTGTGTGAGAATTTCCTGAGGTATTTCCTAAGGATCTGCCAGGATTGCCACCGCCAAGGGAAGTTGAGTTTACTATTGAGCTCATTCCTGGAGCGGAACCTATCTCTAAGGCACCCTATAGAATGGCTCCATTAGAGTTACAGGAGTTGAAGGAACAATTGCAGGAGTTGTTAGATCGTGGATTCATTATACCGAGCGTATCGCCATGGGTTGCTCCAGTATTGTTTGTGAAGAAGAAGGACGGATCTATGAGATTATGTATAGATTATAGGGAGCTAAATCAGATCACTATCAGGAACAGATATCCATTGCCACGGATAGATGACCTTTTCGATAAGCTCCAAGGGGCGAAGTTCTTCTCAAAGATAGATTTGAGGTCGGGGTACCATTAGTTGAAGGTGAGGGAAGAGGACATTCCAAAAATAGCTTTTCGTACTCGGTATGGGCACTATGAGTTTTTGGTGATGTCATTTGGGTTGACAAATGCATCGGCAGTGTTTATGGGTATGATGAATCGGGTTTTTAGCGAGTATTTGGACCAATTTGTCATTGTCTTCATTGATGACATTTTGGTGTATTCCAAGTCTAAAGAGGAGCATGAAGAGCATCTTCGTACTGTTTTGGGGGTTCTACAAAAGAATAAGTTATATGCTAAGTTCTCCAAATGCGAGTTTTGGTTAGAGCAGGTAGCATTTTTGGGACATGTCGTGTCTGCTGAAGGTATTAAGGTGGATCCTGCGAAGGTTGAGGCTATCACTAATTGGCCAAGACCTACCACGGTAATTGAAATAAGGAGTTTCTTGGGTTTGGCAGGGTACTACAGGCGATTCGTGGAAGGTTTTTCTTTGTTAGCTTTGCCATTAACTCAGTTGATGAAGAAGGGCATAAAGTTTGTGTGGAATGAGGAACGTGAGAAAAGTTTTGAGGAGCTTAAGAAAAGGCTTGTGTCGGCTCCAGTACTTACATTACCGTTGGGGATAGGAGGTTATCATATTTATAGTGATGCTTCCAAGAAGGGATTAGGATGCGTTTTGATGCAACATGGTAAGGTAATTGCTTATGCTTCCAGACAACTTAAACCTTATGAGGTGAATTATCCTACCCACGACTTAGAGTTAGCAGCAGTTATTTTTGCCCTAAATATTTGGAGGCACTATCTATATGGAGAGACTTGTGACATTTTCACCGACCACAAGAGCCTTAAATATATTTTTACTCAGAAGGAGCTTAACATGAGGCAAAGGCGTTGGTTGGAGCTTCTCAAGGATTATGATGCCAGAATTCAGTATCACCCCGGTAAGGCTAATGTGGTTGCAGATGCTCTTAGCCGAAAAAGTTCAGGGAGTGTAGCTGCCTTGGTTACACAACCTCAACTTATCTCGGATATGGAGCGTGTGGGTTTGGAGCTATATGCTAGAGGTTCTGATGGGTTGGTAGCTGGTATGAGGGTGGAATCTTCTCTTATTTTGCGTATCAAAGAAGCCCAAAAGGAGGATGGCGAGTTGTGGACTATAGCGCAGAATATGAATGAGGGTAGGCAACCAGAGTTTCGCATTGATGAGCAAGGTGTGATATGGTTTAGTAAACGGTTATGTGTTCCAGTGGATCCAATGATTCGTAAGGCAGTGTTGACTGAAGCTCATAGTTCGCCATTTTCTATTCATCCGGGGTCTACAAAAATGTATAAGGATCTGAAGGAGAATTTTTGGTGGAGTGGAATGAAAAGGGATGTAGCGGAATTTGTGAGTAAATGTCTTACTTGTCAGCAAGTGAAAATAGAGCATCAACGACCTGGTGGTTTGTTGCAACAGTTAGAGATTCCTGTGTGGAAATGGGATGACATTTCGATGGACTTTGTGACTGGGTTTCCGAGGACTCTTAAAAAGAATGATACTATTTGGGTGGTAGTGGATCGTTTGACTAAATCGGCTCATTTTCTGGCTATTCGTGAGGATTTTTCGGTAAATAAGTTAGCAGATATTTTTCAATGTGAGATTGTTAGGCTTCATGGGACTCCAGTTTCTATTGTTTCGGATCGGGATCCGCGGTTTACTTCTCGATTTTGGAAAGGATTTCAATGAGCTTGGGGAACGCGACTCAACTATAGTACAACTTTTCACCCGCAGACAGATGGACAATCAGAGAGAACTATTCAGACATTAGAAGACATGTTGCGATCTTGTGCTTTAGAGTGGATAGGAAACTGGGATGATTATTTGAGTTTGGTGGAGTTCGCATATAATAATAGTTGGCAAGCTAGTATTGGTATGACTCCTTTTGAAGCATTATATGGTAAGAAGTGTCGAGCTCCGACTTGTTGGGATGAGGTTGGAGAAAGGGTAATAGAAGGACCCGATTTGGTTAGGATTACTACGGAGAAGGTAGCAGTGGCTAAAGAAAAGTTGAAAGAAGCTAGATCGCGGCAAAAGAGTTATGCTGATATTCATATATAGGAGGGCTCTTGAATTCACACCTGGTGCACACGTGTTTTTGAAAGTTTCTCCATGGAAAGGTGTTCGGAGGTTTGGTTTGAAAGGGAATCTTAGTCCACGTTTCGTTGGCCCTTTTGAAGTCCTTGAGAGAGTTGGAGAAGTGACATATCAGGTGGCTTTGCCTCCACAATTATCTCATGTGCATAATATCTTTCATGTTTCGGTGTTAAGGAAATATAACTATCATCCGTTTCATGTTGTGCAATACCCGTTGCATAAGATTCAAGAAGACTTTTATTTATTTATTCGAGATAAGTCTCATAAATATTTGGGTTATCACAAAATCAGATATCCATGATATGGACTTCTAAACAAATTGAAATAGCTTAATTAAAGGAATGAAAAAGAAATTAAATAGAGTTTGTTTCAATCAAATAACTAATCAGTTACACTATTAAGAGTTGTTACCAGGACTCCTTTTCAAATAGGATTGTATATAAAGGAATTCTTCACATGCTATATTTAAGGAATGACTTCCAACAACGAATAATAATTTATAGTCTGCTAGAAATTTTCATGCAAATATAAAAGACTTGGATCCATTCGGAAGATTCACATGGACTATAAATACACTTTTTGGTTAATAAAGAAAACCACATATATCATTTTAGACCAACCCAAAAAAATCAACCCTGCTTAAAACATCACTCCATGCAAAATATAATATTTTCATATAAAGAATAATGTTTCCATGCAAAGTATATTATCTCCATGCACAAACATATATATTTGTCCAGATAAATCAAATAAGACCACTACACAAATCCAAATATATTGTGTCAATATTTAAAACACAAAAGGTATAAACCACAGTGACAACAAGGTCGCAAGTGGTATTTCACACAACCCTGTCCAACATGATCGAACCAAACATGTGGAAGTAGATCGACATTTCATTAAACATAATCTTGAGACCAAGATAATCCGATTCCCATTTATCAAGTCTGAGGATGAATTGGCAGATGTGGCTATAAAAGTTGTGTGCAGCAATGTGACGCCCCCAAAATAGGTATACATAACCCATTCTGAGTCGCCAAATACATGGTAGAAAATATAAATACAAACTTAATTATACAACTGTCGTGTAACATAAGCTGAGAGTTTTAACACAAATATTGTCTTCTAGACAATATTCAAACTCAAATGGAGTCCTCATTACAATTATTATCACACTATTTTATAAAATAGTGAGGACTACTACAGCCACCATCTCGGACAGTCACTCTATTCCCTGACTAGTCCTGGCTACGTTCTAATTTCCTAAAGAGAACAATGAATGCAAAAGGGTGAGCTCAACTAGTCCAGTAAGAAATATTATGACTAAGATAATGTAGAATAAATTATTGTTAGCCTTCAACAGTGTTAAACTGATAGAATACAATAAACAAGTTTAACTGCAGCGGAACAAACAATCCATTAGAAGAGTCAAGTAGAGCATGATATCTACTATCTTCTACGATTTAAAAAGTTTATCGTCAATTTTATCGCTGAGACTCTGCTCAATAAATAATCCACATCATTGAATTATCCATGCACTACGGGCCAAGGATATTCATTAGTATCACATCCACGAATTATCTATGCACTACGGGCCAAGGATATTCGTGATATCACCAATAGTCATGATCATGCCAACAACTGTCCATCAATGCTCTACGGGTCAATGAGAACTTTTACCACATCATTTGTAACATTACAGGTCATGATTATACCGAATAATCTCTGGTCATAATCATACCAATCAACAGTCTATCTATGCACTATGGGCTAAAGATGACTTTCATCATAATATAAGCATGAGGATGATGACAATGATATAAGAATTTAATAAAGTCTAAATTGTCAACATGATACTGCTTTGTGGAGTAAAATTTAAAAATAATATCGTATCAAGAATAATTTGGACAGAAAAGGAATCGATTTTTATCATGAATAGTACCCCGGGTGAATAGTACTTTGTGAATAGTATCCCGTGAATAGTACCCAGTATGAAAAGATTAAAAAATTATCAAGAATGTTCAAAATAATATTTTCGTGAAAAGATACTAGATGAAGCGCAAATTTCAAAGATCTTCTACTAATTTCACAGAGTATAGAAGTAATACTTTAACAAAATGAGTGTAGAATTCAGAATCTGAAACGAAATAATATTACTTATATACTACAGAGTATGGAATAAAATATTATTTCTTACGAATATTGAACAAAAATAATATCCCTTACCTTAAAAGGAGAGTACTTCTGACCGGTAGGGCAGGGATATTCTAGAAAAAAATTTATACTATTTTCTATACTCAAAGCTTCCTTAAACTCTAAAGAAATACACTCAATATTATAGAAGAAGAATTTTTTGATTCTGGTGTTATTTTTATTTCTAAACTAAGCATCCTATTTATAGAAGAATGACATGATACTATTTAAATTTAGAAAATCACGGACGCACAGTAATAGTCACGGGAATTTGCTAAAAATTTTTGATTTTACTATGCAGACACTATACAAACACTATGCATAATAAAATATAATATATTCTATTTTACATAAAAAATAAAACTTATTATAATATATATATATATATATATATATATATATATATATAATAAAATTGAGATAACCTTCTCCCTACTATTTTGAAAAATGAGTAAGTGGGGGTCCAAATAATACGCCAAACTTACAACAAATACTTTAAAAAGATTTCCTCTATTTATCTCAATTCACTTGGCTTCACAAAACACATTTTTGAACAACAATTATTCATCACTAATATTATAACTTGTAAAATTAACAACCAGATCATTCCTAGGAAAGAGATGGGCTTTCCGATAAGGATTTCTCCCTATTGGCGCGCAATTAGGTGACCAAACCCCTTTCTTCGACAGAACTTTCTAGACATTGTCAATAATACAAATAATAATATGAATAACCTCGTCGTCTCTATTATTGATTTAATAATATAAAATATTGTGCAGATGATACTGTGATAGTAATTGAATCAATAATGTGAGATACTATGCAGCAATTACTATAGCAATAATTGAGTATAACTAAGTGACTTCTCACGTAAACATCAAATATCGTGTACTACTATGCAACCACGCGTATTACTGTATTTTTATCACCGGGTATTTTAACAGTTAACGGTAAAACTTTCGTCGTTATTTTTATAAAAAGATGTTTCTGTCATTTTCTAACTCCGACAGTAATTCTGTTGTGGGGTCCACCAATGATTGTGCCGTCATACGAATATTCCCTGATAAAATGAATATTTTCGTACCAATCGAATATTTTATGACAAATTACTTACTTTATAAAATTTATAAATATTACCCACAACTATAACATTATATCAAATTCACACCTTAATACTCAAAATGATATTTAGAGAAAATTAATCTTTATTCATAAAAGTTGGGGTCTTACAACCTCCCCTTCTTATGAAATTTTGTCCTCAAAATTGGTGTACGTACCTGGTATGTCGAAGAGGTGAGGATACATTGATTTCATTTTGGATTCTAACTCCCAGGTCATTTTCTCAACATCGTGGTTTCTCCACAAAACTTTGACTTAAAGTATAACCTTGGAGCGTAGAATATGTTCCTTCTTATCCAAGATTTTAACAAGTACATCTTTATACATTAAATCTTCCGCTATCTCATCTGGTTTTAATTCAATAATGTGGTTCGGGTCTTCCACATATTTACGTAACATAGATATGTGAAAAACGTTATGAACAAGAGACATACTTGGCGGTAAGACGAGTCTATGGATCGAGGATTGAGCTTTCCTCTCTTTCCATATCTCGTAACTCCCTTCCATGGAGCAACACGTAACAACACATGATCTCCAACATTGAATTTCACGTCCTTTAGATGAAGATCATCATAACTCTTTTTTCAATCTTGTGAGGTCTTTATACGTTGTCGGATCATTTGAATCTTTTTCGTAGTCATGCGTACCAATTACGGCCCCAACAACGTTACTTCACCCACCTCGTCCCAACATACTGGAGAACGACACTTGTGTCCATACAACGCCTCGAATGGAGCCATGCCGATACTTGCTTGATAACTGTTGTTGTAGGAGAATTCCACTAATGGCAAGAACTTGTTCCAACTTCCTTTGAAGTCTAGGACACAGAGTCTTAATAAATCTTCAAGAGTTTGAATAGTCCTCTTCGACCGCCTGTCCGTTTGAGGATGATATGCCGAACTGAATCGTAAATCCGTGTCCATAACTTTTTGTAAACTAACCCAAAATCGTGAAGTGAATCTTGGGTCTTGATCAGAAACTATGGATACTGGCATACCATGCAGTCTTACAATCTCATTTATATATATACGAGCAAGACGTTCAAGTGAATAAGTTTCTCGTATAGGTAAGAAATGAGCAGACTTGGTTAATCTATCAATAATGACCTAAATTGCATCTATGCCTTGAGAAACCTTGGAAAACCAGTAACAAAATCCATGGTAATGTGCTCCCACTTCCATTCTAGAATTTCAAGTGATTATAATGGACCTTTTGGCACTTGATGCTCTGCCTTGACACGTTGGCAAGTTAGACACCTTGAGATAAACTCCGCTATCTCTCTCTTCATATTGTTCCACCAAAATGTATGTCGAAGATCACGATACATTTTGGTACTCCCATGATAGATTGCAAACGGTGTGTTGTGCGCATCCATTATGATTTTATACTTCAAATCAGAGTCGTTAGGAACACAAAGTCGGGAGTTGACTCGAAGTATTTCTTCTTAAATTTTTGCTTTCGGAATAGTACCTTCTTGTACTTTCTTCCTCATACGCATCAGCTCCAGGTCTTTAGCTTGAGCAACTTTAACTTTATCGATTATAGTCGGTTCTACTCGTATATTTGACATCATCACATGGGTCCCTGAAGTTTTTAACTCTATCTCCATCCTTTGTAAGTTATACCAAATGGGCCTTTGCGTTGACAATATCACACTCGTACCCGTATATGATCTTCTACTCAACGCGCTAGCTACCACGTTTGCTTTTCAGGATGGTATTGAATGGTATGATTGTAATCTTTCAACAGCTCGAGCCAACGTCGTTGCCGCATGTTGAGTTCCTTTTGGGTGAAGAAATATTTGAGGCTTTTATGATCTGTATAGATCTCCACTTTCTCCCCATACAGGTAATGTCTGCAGATATTTAGTGTGAAAACGACTGCTGCCAACTCTAGATCATAAGTAGGATAATTCCTCTCATATTCTTTGAGTTGTCGTGAGGCATAAACTATGACTTTTTCATGTTGCATGAGAACACATCCTAACCATCCGCCTGAAGCATCGCTGTAGATGACAAATCCCTCCGAACCAGATTGTGATGCCCCCAAAATAGGTATACATCACCCATTCTGAGTCGCCAAATATATGGTACAGAAACAAATATAACTTCATTACTACAATTGTCGTGCAAAATACGACAACACATAAATTGTGAGTTTAATTACAAATATTATCTTCTAGATAATATCCACACTCAAATAAGTCCTCATTATAATTATTGAAATACTATTTTACAAAATAGTGAGGACTGCTAACACAACTGACTGAAAATATCACTCCACACCCCAACTAGTTCCCGCTATATCCTGGTCTCTTGAGAAAAATGAAACAAAAAGGAAAAGGGTGTGCTCAACTAGCCTAGTAAAGAATATTATGACTAAGATAATATACAACAAATTATCATTAGTCTTCAACAGGAAAAAAATCTGATAAAATATAATAGACAACAAATTTTAGATCAGTAACTACAGCGGAAATAACAATCCATTAGAAGAGTCAAGTAGAGAATGAATTCTACTATCTTCTAAGATTTAAAAGTTCATCATCAATATTTTATCCCTGTAACATCAATCAATATGCATGTTGAATCAATATTCATCTTTACACTACAGGCCAAATATATTCATTTGTATCACCCGTTTGTCATGTTCATCTAAACATCTGTTCATCTTTGCACTACGGGCCAAAGATATTCATCAGTTAATCATTCACCTTTGCACTACAGGCCAAAGATATTCAGTAATATCATCATTTAGGACTGAGGATGATGAAAAATATCTTAAAAAAAATGAATCCAGTGAGACAAAAGGACAAATATTAGGGATTCGTACTACAGTTTATCCAAGTTTAAAAATACTCCATAATAATCAATTGTGGAGCAGAATTCAAAAATTAAGATCAAAATATGTATACAATCAAAGATAGTAACCATACTAGACATCTTGGACAAAGAAGAAATTTTTTTATTTTTCTGTGAATAGTGTCGTATTCGTGAATAGTGCCATATACGTGAATGGTGCCGTATACGTGAATAGTAACCCCAAAACAAAAAGGTAGAAATTTCACAATAAAATTCATATCAATATTTTGGCATAATAATATTAAAAAAAATAATATCATTTACGAAGAAAATAACATCCCTTACCTCAAAATAATAGTATTTCTGATCGGAATATCGGATGTAAAGCTGAAAAAAATTTAAACTGAATATCAACTCTCAAAGTATCTAAAAACACACAAAATACGCTTGATAATATAGAGAGAGAAAACTTATTTCTAGTGTGATTTTCATTTCTAACTAAACACCCTATTTATATAAAAATGCTAGAACGCCAAAGTAAACTAAATAATAAAATATTATTATTATTTTTTCTTCATTCTACGCCTACACTTGCTGAACAAGCTGGAGCATGCCATCATTAAAAAATTTTCAGCAGCCCACATGTTTTAAAAAAATAAATGTGGGACCCACCCATAATTTTAATAAAAATATTTAATTTTTGAAACTTCAATAATTCATAATAAATAGCTCTTTTATCAGAAAAATTCGAATCTCATGTGCTTTTCATAGGAAATGTAATTCTCTACAACTTTGTAGAAGAAAATTTTTCCAAATTCCAAACAGAAAATGTTCGAAATTTACATACGGATGATTTCCAGCACCTCTATTCTGCCAAAAATACTGATAAAATACCTCAGCATTAAATCCTTCATTTATATACATAAAATAAATATATCCATCATTTATATCCACATAATTATTTCCTTATCATATAAATCAATAATTAATGATTTACAAATAATATTACAAAATCACAATTATGACAACCATGTCGTTTCCAGGAAAGATGGGGATTTCCGATAAGGATTTCTCCTTACTAGCGCGCAATTAGGTGACCAAACCTCTCCTTAGACAGAACTTCCTTAGACATTGCCAATAACGTTATCTAATAATATTATTCAAATAATAGGAATTATTGATATGATAATGGAGATACTGTTCAGTGACAATTATTGAAACAACAATAATATAAAATATCAACGTAGTAATTATTGAATCAATAAAATTAAATATTGAACAGTAATTACTGTAACAATTATCAAGCAGTGCCTTCTTACGTAAGGATCAATAATTCAACAATACTGTACAATACCGTGTGCTACTATGCAACCATGCGTATTACTGTATTTTAAACCACCGGGTATTCCAACAGTGTTAGTGGTAATAACTACGTCATTATTTATAAAAACTTAAACTTGTCATTTTTTTCATCCGACCATTTTCCGTTATGGGGCCCACAAATGACTGCGCCATCGTACGAATATTTTCCAACAGCAAGAATATTCTAC